>CATIWC010003749.1:0-15000 GCA_948472305.1 Vicia faba
ACTCCACTCTCCAATGGTTTCTTTATTGAATTTTCTTTGGTCATCCAATATATTTTGTGAAAAAATTACACGAGTTTAGTACATTCACACTACTCAAATATTCTATCTAGATCCCTTGACTTGTACAAGTATCCGAACTAATTTCTTGTGAAATATTTATTCGAATTGTCTTGAATCTTTCATGCTCAACAATCCTACACCAAAGTGTTTATTCTACAGTAATATTCCTTCAATCATATCCGTACCTTAGTGTTGGTCTGTCTTAAGATTGAGAATAACTTTTACCTTGTATATAGGCTTCTTCACAACACTACCGAAGTATATCTAGAGAAAAGAACCTTCTTATTTACCACTACAATTATCAAGACCAACAATAAAAAATCTCAACAAAATCATAACAAAGTCTCCTCAAAAATATAAATCTCCAGATATGAGATTTAGATCCTTGTGAAAAATGGAGTTAGAATGAGGTCTAAGGTTAAAGAAATTGTTTGCAAGCACTCAAGAAAGATTCAAAATCGTTTTTGAAAAATGAGAGAACAAGTGAGTTGTGAGTTTTCAAATAAATATTGGAAGTGTATGCTTTATAACATTGTGAGAGGTTTTGAGAAAAAATTCTTTTAAATGTGTTGGAGATCTAGCACAAAAGTGAGTGAAAATGGTATATGATTCGAGTCATAAGCAAGAGGTATGATTGGAGTCAAAAATCCAAATGATTTGAATCAATAACAAAAAAATAATATGAGATACTATTTGTGTGATTAGAGTCACCTAAATTATGATTGGAATCATATGGTTTGAGTCATGAGAAATGGTGATTCGAATAAGAGTTCCTAAAGCAAACTAGAAAGTTTTTAGTTTAATATGATTTCAATCAAACAGTCTTGTGATTTGAATCAGGGTGTTGTGATTTGAATCATGAGTATGTGATTCAAATCATGAAAACTGGAAAATGATCCATGAGGCTCCACTTAAGGCTGATTTGAGTCATGTGAATAGCGTGATTCTAATCACACTACCTGAATCTAATATTTGCAAAATTTTAAATGAGTTTTTAGATTCTAATATGGTCTTGAATTGAATTATTCTCAAATATAGTTTTTGATCCAAAGACTCAATGTATTGACTTGAACCATAAATTTTAAACAATAACCACACACTTTGATTTATGCATGCTAAAAATGAATTTAAAAATAAACCTTGAAATGTACAATCAATGAGAAGACTCAATGGCTAAATAGACTGAACCAAAATCTTAAAAGAAAAGCAATCAAATTTTTTTAACATGAGACAGACATGCAATATGCAACTTCATCATTCTCATAACTTTGTTGAATATAGTTGAAAATTCATTTTGCACCACGTTACCAATCACTTCATTACTACTTTCATGGATATGTTCTACAGAATCATGCTGAATCATTTAAAAGTAGTGTGATTTCTCCAGAAAGAAATTTAGTAAACTAAGGTATTAAAAGTTACAACTTTTAATCTTTAATTTATACATATTCCATGAATCATTTAGATATTCAGTATCCCCTAATTAGAGATGGTTATGTCAGTCACCAAGTCTACAAAAGTGTTCACAAAAATAAAATCTTCCCAGAAACGTCTTATCTAATTGCACCTATATAGCGATAGTTTTGCAAGGAAGTGCCTTAAGCCAATCTAAAGTTCTACCTGCCAATTTTATTGGGAATAGTTATAGTCTCTTATTGATATCAATGGCACCCATAAGATTATAATAGAATAAATTTATATTTTTGAAAATTTCTAAGTGTTCATATGCGTCTATTGAAGCACTTCCATCTATTCCTGAAAGAACATGATTTTTTATCTAGAAGTCACATAGAGTCGGGATTTGGATTACATAGTTTATTTCTTATTCATTGGTATAGCGTATAAAATCACCTGGTGTATGGGTATATGATTCATCATATTTCTCTATTTTTGGATCAAACTGCAAACCTTTTGAACCTGCACTACACATGAAATAAACAAAGGGAGACATTCAATAGTACCTTACTAGCAAAACTATAAATAAAATTAATTAATTAAAAAATACAAACTAAAGTGCACTAACGTTAATGTACAATTGTCAATCGTTTCCTTGTTGAACTCATCTACGATCCCTGACAACAATGTCATTTTATTTGACTGAAAACTAACGTCAGTGATTGTATCAACAAAAACCACAATGTAATGAGTTTTATTATTGTATCTAAAATAATCATGTTATTCTAGCATGAAGGATAATGTAAATGCACTTGTGATGATAGTGAAGTGATTAAGTAAATGAAAATGGGGAGGGGGTGTGTTGGGAATAATTGATTTGGTCTTGTGCTTAAGAGTAAATTTAATTTTGTTAGATAAGTTTGACAAATATAATAAAAATGATTAATTTTCCTTTTTGAATCATCTACCGCTGATCAGTGGTTTTTACATAAATATTTACCGTTAATTTTAGCTATCTTTTCTTTATATTACAAAGTGTTTCATTTCGTTCTACTACATTTTATATGATGGTTGTGTGTTTACTGTTTTTAAGCTCAAAAGAATAAATCGAGACAAATCAGTGCAGGAAAGTGCAAAACTTGGAGTTTCAGAGAAAGTGCAAAACTCATGCTACACGGGCCTGACACGAGTAGTTGTGTCACCAAACACAGGCCGTGTCAGGATATGAGTGTGTGCAAAGCGGATGCCAGGGGGCTGACACGCGTTGTTGTGTCACCTTACACGGGCCGTGTCAGCATGCTTGGGAGTTGATTAAAGAAATTAAATACCAGAGGGCCACACGGACGACTATGACGCCTGACACGGGCCGTGTTGGCCAGTTACGCTAACTTTCCATGTTTTCCTTATTTTCATTATTTGTTATCCAGAGGGGCATTTTTGGTATTTCCAACCGACTTAAGTGAGTGTTTTCTATTTAGAGGAGTTTTCATGATGGATTCTAAGACTTTTTGGCAGCGAAGAATAGTTCACACGACTGAAGATTGGGTAGATCAAGGTTCTTGGAGAGAGGAAGATTCTGATGAGCGAAAGCAATTAAAGATCAAAGCTATCCAATTACTTATAATGTCTATTTTTAATCTTGTGATTATTTGAACAATATGAGTAGCTAAATCCTCCAATGTTAGGGGTGTGTCCCTGATTTGATCTTGTAAATGATTCCGATTCCTGAATTTCTGTTACAATAGTCTTCTCTATTCAATTTTAGTTGTGCAATATTTTTATGCTTTCCTGATCGAACAAATTAAATTGATTTACAATTAAAAAGAAATTGGACCACGATTGTTAAGGTTTTTGTATGATTAGGCTATAATAGATATCACCTAGGACTAGGGATACTCGTTTAGTTACCAGATAACTCTTGATAAAACAAAGGCTTGACTCCATAAGAAATTTCTAAGGACTTATGATTTAGGATGAAGGGTTCAAGGGTTTTCTCACTAAGGAATTAGGGGAAGATAACCTAAAGGGCTGGTAATTAAATGTTATGAGCTTGTTGAAGAGGTTCATGATTCAAGGTAGTTATAGGGTAAATCATAAATCTTCCCTAGCATGTTACTCATATATATCAAAAACATTCCTTCGCATTTATTTATTTTATTCGCAATTAATTTATTTTAGAAAATCAAACCCTAATTCTAATTTTATTTAATTGAACAACAATATGAACTCCATATTTATACGCAGTTCTTTAGATCAACATTCGGGGAATTTTCTCTATTATTACTACATCGGTGAAAATAATACAGTTGCTATTTTTTCCATCAAGTTTTTGACGCCGTTGTTGGGGACTGCAAAATTATAGAGTTCAATTTTAGTTTAATTGAAATTTTGTTGCTCGTCAACTAAAAGTTTATATCAATTTTTTTTATTATTTTCATTTTATTTTATTATACAAAAAATAAAATAAAAAGGGTCAAATTATGTTTGCTTCATGAATTCTTCTATACTTTGCTACTAACCAAGTGTTTCAGTGATGTAGTCATGTATTATTTCAATACATTAGCACATGTATCTCCTGCATGTTAGACGCCCGATAACTTTGGAAGAGGCGACTGAAATTTTTAAAGCATATAGAAGGGAGGTAAGACTGTGGCAAAAGTTATAGTTGGAAGAAGAAGATGTGACAACAGAAGAAAAGTGCATAACATCAGATGACAAAGATGCTGTAAGGTTAGAAGAATTTGAGGTAAACAAGAATGATGGGGAAGAAGAAATAAGTAAAATTGAAGATGATCGAGTTTTCGATGAAACTATAAATTTTTCAATTTGTTAAGATGTGGACATCCAACCAGAAAATCTTCAACAAAAGAGACTCCCTAAAAACTATTTTCACAACAAGGAAGATGAAATACAAGAAATTGACAAAGTATTGAATATCATTTATGCCTTGTTCAATAAAATCAAGCTGAAAATAATTTGGAAACAACATCATCAGTACTTTAAGTTCATGTGGTTGCTACCAAACAAAATAAAGAAAAAATATGATATGTTCTTTGTGTCAAATATGTCACCCAAACAAGGGGAATGAACCATTCAGTCATGCGACGTTAAACGAAGTGCTTCGTCGGAGACAACCCACACTTTTAAATAACTTAGTTTCTTTTTCTGCTTGTTTCATTTTGTCTGCGGGTAATAAAAATGGAGCCTTACTGACGAAATCTAGGAGGTAACAATTGGTGTTGCATTTCCCTATGTGAGTCACCTTCCTCGAGTTTGTTCTGAAACATTGGGGACAATGTTTAGTTCAAGTTTGGAAGGGGTTTTATTTCTTTTCTTTTACTGCTTTTTTCTGTTCGATTTGTTTGTTGGGTTTATGCTAAGTGTTGTGTAAATCCCCGAGTTGAATCTCTTCCCAAATTTTACCGATTTTTTTTATTTTATTCAAGAACTTGTTTCTCATAGAATCCGGGAATAGTATATAGAGACAAAGGGATGGTTGTTTGAGGATAGGAAGTTTGGAATAATGTGACAGTGATACGAGTCTAACGTGTAGATTTGTACCATAATGCTTGAATTCTGAGAAGTATTCCTGAAGTAGTTTATCCTTACAGCCTGGCACAATATAGATTTATATGCATGGATGGTTGGTGGAGAAATAAATAAATTTGGCACCAAATAATGAAATGGCGGTAAAACAGTCCTTCACATCTATTTATTTTTTCCCGCAATTATTTAACTCTAGTTTTTGTTTAATTGAACAACAATCCGAACTCCATATTTATACGCTGTCCTTAAGATTGACATTCGAGGAATTTTCCCTATTATTTCTACATCGATGAAAATAGTACACTTGTTATTTTTCACATCAATCGCTTTATGTGAGGATTCATATTACTGCTCCTATAAAACCTCTGATTTATTCTCACCTTATACAAAATACAGTATTACGTACTTGCAACCTCTTTGATTATGGGAGTCTCCAATCACAAGGACTCTCTCTTCGTTAAAGCAACCTCTCAGGTATTGGAGTCTCCAATCACTAAGGTGACGATTTTATAAATAAGAAATTAGTTTTTCAAAACACAAAACTACACATCGCAACCTCCAAGTGTTTAGAGTCTCCAATCACAAGGATACACGCTTCTCCAAAATAACATCTCTAGTATTCGAAATCTTCTATTGCTAAAACAAAAGTTTTATTAGCGTGTACAACTATTCTAACGACATAGATTATTCTCGACAGAATACAGACAATCATTACATTCTCATAGTCCTACCTATTGAGTACACAAATTTACCCTTGAGTCTCACTGTCCTCTTGATAAAATTTCCCAATTTAGTTGATGGGAAAAACATTTAACATAAATAGAACTATATAATGATTATCAATGAATCATTACACAAGCAGTCACAAAGAATTACATATAATCACATGTTTACGATAGAATTCTCTATATAAAACCTAATCTATATAGTGTAGTCACTCATCCATAAGAGATTCATGGTCTTTAAAATAAGAAAGCAACTATTAAGACTTAAAATAATGAAATGAAATTCTATTGATAGTCTATGTTTTCACCTTCCTCTAACTGGGAAAAACACCTTAGAGAATATAAAATTTAACCCCTTTATATCCCTAAACATGTTTCTCTATTTATAATTAAAGTTAAAATAACACCAAATTGCGTCACACTATTCTCTTATCATATATTTATACACTTTATAATCTTGGTGGAATGTTAAGATTGCATCATTGTGCCTTTGGTAGGTCGCTTTGTTATTTTGATGTTGATTTGTGCCTCCATAAGTCATAGGCACACCATAATTTATATCCTTTTTATAGTCATTTATGATTTTCCTTAGTTAATCGTGTGTCATTCCTCTTCTTTTTCTTCATATAACTTTTACAGTAAAATTTTATATCATAAGAGTAGTATGGATAGCTGATGTGTTTGAAGTAATCTAATTGAGATGTCATCTCTTACCACTCTTAACTTTTAATCTCTTATATATATAAAAAAATGCACATAAGAATATAGCATAAAGTATAAAGTGTCATGCTTAGATATTACATCAATGACAGCACGCACACCAAACCACTTTTGGGAATCAAAACAACAGTTTTGCCAACCACATACATACATATGTTCTTTTCATCATTCACTTTCTTCGGAAAAATCCAGATAAAAAATATCTAAGATAAGAAAATAAAATAATATAGGGTTAAGTTATATTCCTTCATTGGCGCTAGAAATATGTATGAAGTGAAGTAGGAGCATTAGTTATTGTAACATGCTAGGTTTGGAGATGAAAACAATCAGGTTGAGGTTCACAGTTATTCATTGGTGATAAGAAAGAGATAATCCGCATTCCAAGGCTTAGATACAATTCCACAACTTTTGTTCTAAACCTCAGGATGCAGATTATCACATCCTCACCCAATATACTCTAAGGATTAGATACAATGTAAATATTGCTCAAAATTTTAAACATCAAAGATTCAGCAAGAGCATTTGCAAATACTCGTAAGAGAAAAATAGCTTGAATTAGGTTGGAATGAGTGATCTGCATCATCATCATAGGTATTTATAAGATAGGATTTTACAATCACATTTTCTAAGATTCTTAACTTGACTGCTTTCTTGAAAAGTAAGATAATTTGTTCTTTGCAAAAGATCACATTCGAAATGTAGGCTTATACTGAAATTCAGAGCCACAAAGTTGCACCGCCTGCATACTACTAATGATATTAACTAGCTTCATGAAAACACTTCAGTCCCACAATACTTTCTGCATATGTCCAATACTTGAGGACCACTAAGAGTTTCATTCTTGAAGTTAACTTGAATGGTCTAGAATATTTCAATTTGTAGAGAACAAGCCCATAATTATCTTACCATATAGGAGGACCATTTTCTCTCATTTCTAAGTGACAACCAAAAAGAATAAATTCATGTTTTTTTTTAAGGTGTAGATTAAATATTCTGCGAGCGTAATCTCAGAGACTAATTTCCAAATTTATCTAGAACCTCAATGAAGTTTTTTTCAATAAATTACAAGATGAGAAGGTGAACTCAAGAAGACAAATTCTGACTAAGTTTACTATTGTGGGGTTTTAGTAATCAATAGAGTGTCTATGTAAAATAAGTACTCATGCATATCTAGATTAATGTGTAGGCAATATCTTAAATGTTAGTTATTTTATTAATGAACTGCAAAAAATTATTATAGATAAAATTGAGTTACTTTTTTTCTCATATTTGTATGAGGATTGAGGTAATAGTTTATTTATTTTATTAATAAAAAATTAAATAAAATAAGGACTTTTTTCTTTTGCGGATAAACCAACTAAAGTAATAATAATATATGCATCATTTTTTAAATTTTTTTTACCATTTATGGGTGGCAATATTTTATCATTTTGTAACTATCTTGAAAATTTTGATTGGAAATATTAGTGTCAAGTTTCAAGAAGATCGATTTACACTGTAAAGTGAAACTTACATTAATATTTGAATCATAATTTTCAAGATCTTGTGGGAAAAGTGAAAGAACAAAAACAACATTATTTTCCCCGACAAATGATATTTTAGAGATGAGTTAGGTTTAGGGAAAAATTAACGAACTTAGTACTTTTTATATACAAAATTAGGTTAAGTAGGACTTTTCCCGTCAATTGTTAGCCCACCCGAGGAAATAAATGACTTCTATTGCAAATCCAAAAAAATAAAATGATAAACTATAAGGAATTTCAGTGGCAACTTTTAACCATTCACAATTTCTATTTTGCATTGCAATATCTTCTCAGTATGATTATGAATATGTTTCTCAATGTTTCCAGCCAAGGAAAACAATAAATCATTGAATTTTCTCTTAAATGACAATATTGAGAAATTATTTGCAAATATAACAATGGATTGTGAGAGGTGCAATCAATAAAAACAATTTCATTTTGTGAGATAGATTACAATAGCAAAAAAATGTTATGTTCAAAGTTGGTAAAATTAGTTTCTTCAATGCATTCATGTAACAACAACAACACACAATCTTGAAAGATATCCTAACTAATTAAGGAACCTTGAAAGATTTTTTTGTCTTTCAATCCACCCTAAGCAATGATGTTTATTACTTTGGAACAACAACAAATAAGTTAGGTTAAGGAAAAAAATGAGTAAACAAATAATTTTATAGACGAAATTGAATAATCTTTCTCATCAGTTAACTGAAGGAGTAAATGACTTAATTTATAAATAAAAATAAAATAAAAATATTAATTAACGTCATTATAAGAAATAAAAACAAAAATTGCACTTACTAAAATTCAAGGAGTGTCCCTTAATTAGTTTTTCTCTCGGTTATTTATATCAACCGAGAGAATAGATGATACTTCTCAAAATAAAATTAAAACAATATCCACTCAGGGTTATACCTCAAGTTTTTATTTGCTAAGATGAAAGTTTTGTCATAAAATATATTATTTGTATTAATGTGATTCAGTAATATTTTCTTAATTGTAATAATTTTTTTATAGTGATTTATTATAAATATTCACTATTACGGATATGAGATTTTTACTCAGTTCTAGTAAGACTATTAACTTGATTGAAGGGGAAAGGGCTACTAACGACCATAGTAAAAAGTTTCTTTGGTCATGGGTTTGATTTCTAAGAATAGCGTTTTCAAAATGATACATTGTTTTTCGGACCGGATAGCGAACCGATGTATCCATAGGTTTAGGGTTTTAAGATTTGACCAGAGTTGAACTCGAATTGAACCGGTTATATATAAATAAATATTTTTTGTTATATATAAAAATAATAATGCACAAAAATAATTATATTTTTTAAATAGTAAAACAACTAATTGATAATTTCTTAATAATTAATAGTTAATAGTTTTTTTATATTTTTAATAATTTAATCACTTTATCATTTGTTTGTTAACAATACTACCTGGTCATTTTCTATGTGTTGAATTGTATTTTATCGTATTTATCTATTATATATTATTATATAAAATCCACTTTCATTCATCAAATGATTAAAGATTAATAAAAGAATTTAAAATAGTTTTTATTTTGATTTTTTTACAATAATATGTACTAGAGTGATTGGAGAAGGAAAAAGAAAATTAAAAGCCAAATATTTTGATCATTTTTTATCATATTATTATAAATCAAAAGCAAAATCTGGTACGACCCTAAAAATTGTCTAAACCATCGGCTTTCCGATTTTTAACTGGTTTTTGATCAATTTTCCTATTTAAATTATGGTTCTTCTGCATGTCGATTTTCAGGTCCAAATAGACTGTTAAGATTCTGATTCTCAATCTAACCGATTTAACCATCAATGTCAGATCCAATTTTGATTTTCATGGTTTTACCCCTCAATTGAAAATTACAATCAAAGTAAAATGTATTGCCCTCTTTTTCTCTCGGTTGAGACTTTTAACCGAGGAAATAAATGTTTGGAGATAACTTTTTCTCTTAGCATGACTTTTTAACCGAAGAGAGATCTAAGGTATATCTTCTGTCAATTTAATTGTTATCTTTACATGTTGGTTGAACCAAACATATTTTAAAGTATAAATATTTGTTTTTTTTATTAATATAGGTATTTAAAAAAACATCACCATTTATTCAAAAAATAGAAATTGAATCATCTAAAAACTAATTGAAAGCCAATAAAAAATGATGAATGGTAAGAATTTGAAAACGAATCAAAATAATAAAGTTGCTTACTATTTAATTTCTTATCATTTGTTGTATTCTTTTTGGGTTTAAATTTTCTCACTATATGATGCAATTTCTTAGTTGCTAAATAAATAGTTATACTTTTTTAAATAGATAAATTAATAAAATAAAATAAATGGATATGCTTCAAAATGAAATTCATTTCGTAAAGCCTAAAATATCAAGAGTACAGCAAAGTGACAGAAGATACAAAATTTTAAAAGTCACCATTAATTTGACTAATACACAATTTTAACATATTACTTTATCATTTCAATGAACATGAGAAAAAAATAATGTCCCTGTGTTTTGTGGCGCAAGGCCATTGATGTCACTATCTTATATGGATTTTAGTTTTTTTCCTATTAAGGATGTGTTATATCATCATCAAATTTAATTAAGGAGTTGAGTCATCTCAACAATAACAACACAACAACAAGAGCAAAAATAAGAACAACAACAAACCTAAAAGTGATGTTATATCATCACCAAATATAAGGAGTTGAGTCATTCCAACAACAACAATAACTCAAGAAGAAGAAGAAGATCATCAACAACAACAAAAACAACAACTAAAACAACAACAATAACATCAACAAAATCTATAAATTCTTTCCACCTTAAATCTAAACAACAAAAACAACAACAATTCTTGTATCATAAGCATATTTTAATAATGTATTTGTGATTATTGACACATTTGCAACATGCTTGGATGATTTAATTGAAGTTTTGATGCCTGTATGCGTATTTGCCATTGCTAGGGTTTACTTCATCGTTTTAGGGCTTTCAAATGCAGGAATAATTGGCCCTAATGAAGGACACCATTATGATCAAAGGGTCAAATCCAATTGATCTATGGTCCTTAATTTTAATTATGTTTCTTAAACGTGATTTTTGAAGTGCACAGGTTATGGCTACAGACGTTTGTCTGTAGGTAAAAGACGACGGTCTCAACGAAGGAGACGATGACTTGGCACCATAGTATTTGACCATTTGAATGGCTGGCGCGCGTTTTCTTTTATTCAGTTATCCACTTGTTTTTCATATATTATTAATTGTTGTTATTGTATTAACAATTAAGACACACAACTCAGATGGCAAGGCACACATAGTATGAGTGGAAGGACCTGGGTTCGATCCCAGGTCCCAACAATTTTATTTTTCTAACTTTGTTTCAGCAGTTCCCATGCATCTCCTTGCCAAGCACCTTCCATGCACCCCACTGATCCAGCCAATGGATCATTGCCTAGCCAGATCCAACACCCATCAAGGGATGACCATGGTGCACCATCAGCAAGGACCAGCACTGAATCAAACGTGGGACTGGGCTCAACAACTTTTTGGCCTGAACAATTCAACATACACCCCCTTGATTGCTTAAAACACAGGCCCAATTCTTTTTCTTTTCTGTTTATTTCTTTTTTTATTATTTACTAATTATTTTCTTTTTTACAAAAATAACACCAAAAATTATTTCTTTTTTTATTAAATTAAAAATCACAAAAACATCAAAAATTATTTTTCATAAAATATTATATTTCTTTAATTAATTAGTTTAATTAAAATTAGGGCAATTTAATTTTTTCATAATTAAAAGTAATTATAATTAGGGTTTAATTTTGTACATAATCTAATTTTTCTCAAAAATAACCTAAATCTTTTTCAACTAGATTTTTTAGGTTTTCTAATTATTCTCGCATTTAATTCGCCGCGCGCTTTTAATTTCCTTTTTATTACTATTGTAACTGCTCCGAGTTTGTAATAGTAATTAGGGTTTCAATTCCCATCTTTATTTTCGGCCAAAATAATTATGTATATGCAAAAGCCCTGTAATAGCTAGGACTTTAACTTTCTCTCTTTAATTTCCGCAAACTATAAACTGCTTAGATGTATGTTAATAGGATTGTATGAAAAGACAAACTGAAAATTAATACAGTAGAAAACCCTAAATGTGCAAAGATAAATTAACTGAAAATTACACTCGCACATGCTCACTCCTAGGGTTTACTCCACTCCGGTTGCCTTCGGTAAACGGTCATGAAGTATAGGGTTTGTTAGTGGTTGTCCTCTAGCCCCGTAAGATCTGAAATGAACCATTCGTATGTTGCCTCGGAAAAATATCTTTAAGGCTTTAGGATGATTACTAACATTTCCTAACATTGCTTTTGTGATCGTATTCGTCCCTTCGAATATCCTTAAAAAACTCCAACGACGATGATACCTATTTCTCAATAATGGGATAGCATTGTCTAAAAGGAAAACGAACCGACTTTTTTCAAGTAGGTAGATTAGTTCCTAGGTACTTGCTCAAACAAACAATTTTTTTCACACAAACACTTTCCAAACAAAGTTTTCAAAAAAAACTCCGTAACACTCTTGAGGACAGAAACAAGGGTTAACACGAAGTAATACAAAAATTTTCAAAACAAGCACACACAAGCAGTTTTCAAAATGAGCGAGTACCTAAGAGCCCGTGGAAAACCACAGATAGAAAGGGTGCTAACACCTTCCCTTTCTATAATCTACCCCCCGTACTCAGAAACATCTCGAAAAAGGTTTTTTCTGTTCTTTTTCCTTTTCCTGATTGGATAAAATAAAAGTCGATGGCGACTCTTGCTTACCGCGACATTTTGCAAACAAAAAATGCAAACCAGTATTAACAGTCGGTTCTTCCACCGTATCACAGAACTGACGACTCTGATGGGGAAGAAAATATAAAGTGGGGTAAACCTTAGGATCTAGGTCATATTTAATTACGTTCTCTTGATTGTCTTCCTTGCTTTATATTTATGGAAACTGTTTGGGTTATTTGATCCTACACCCGGATCGCGAAACACCTTTTAGGTAAGTAGCAATAAACTGTGAGGGAGCTGTGTTGGGGTATACCGACACGGTTGAAGCAGTAGCTACATTGATGTGGCACCTTGGTTGGTACCCGTAACCCTTGACTCAATCAGGGAGATGTACGGGGCCGCCGCATGGTGTCATAAAGCATCAATTGACCTTAGAACCTTTAATTGCATAACTTGGCCAGTAGGACGTAGCGAGATGGCCGACTTTGGTGTATGCCCAAGGTCGACAAATACTCAATGCTACATTCATTAAGGTTTGATTCTGAGTTTTATTTGATTACGAGTCAATCGTCGATTAAACAAGGCTTGGGGGAAAGATCAGTGATATTGAGATCCCTTTAGAACCCGGTTACATATTTATAGGACAGGTTGAACCAATCCAACTTCAAGAGGGTATGACCTTAAAACTCAAGCAGGCCTTAAACCTAAGGACTTGGTGTGATTTGTCTGTGTTTGCTATACCTGTGATTTATCATGACATCATAAACATCATACCATAGCATATCATACTAACTGTTTCAAGGGTTTCTAGGGCTCATCTTTGCTCTGTTTTGTAGGATATGGCATCCGCCCGCAGGAACACTATTAAGATCAACCTAGTGAAAGTATCTCCCCAATTAAGGGACTTGGCAGTAAGGATTCCCGAAAGCTCTCCTTTCACTGAAAAGCATGGTCGGTTGCTCAACTTGGTCACTGCAAAACCCGACGAAGAAGTGTTGAAAGTGCTGTTTCAGTTCTTCGATCCTCTGCATCACTGTTTCATATTCCCAGATTACCAATTAGTGCCTACTATGGAGGATTTTTCTCAATTATTAGGGATACCCATTCTTGACCAGCTACCTTTCAGCGGTACGGAAAGACATCCCAAACCTGAAGAAATTGCTAAAGCTCTATCCTTACAACGGTCCGACATAGTGACAAATTGGGAAACCAGAGGGAATGTTCAAGGAATTCCGGTTAAATTTCTGTTCAAGAAGGCTTACTATTTTTGGGATACCCTGGATCTACAAGCTTTTGAAGAGGTTTTGGCGCTCCTTGTCTACGGGATGGTACTATTCCCTAATGCAGATCAACTCGTAGATGTGAGCACAATCCAGGTTTTTTCTGTCTCGAAATCCGGTACCTACATTACTCGGGGATATTCTACACTCTCTGCATGCTCGCGCTCTAAAAAGAAGGGGGACCCTCCAGTGTTGCACTCCTCTGTTGGCTAGGTGGTTTATTTCGCACCTACCCAAATCTACTTTGAATAATGAAGAGAGGAATATCAACGCCTACATCTCGCCAAAGAGGATGCGCCCATGGGAGACCTAGTCTTCTTTTTGATTTATTTTGCTTAATTGTACTCTCAAAATACATTCTTTGTAACAATTCAAGTTTACTAATACAATTCGCGTTTGTTCCTTTTTGTTTAAGCAAATTTGAGCCTTTAAGAACCCTTGAAAACATTGCATACATATCATACATATCATTGCATAACAGGATTCATAACAGGTTTCTCATCTCCTCCGCTGTTTATTTCAGCAATGGCTCTTGAACCAACTGTGAAAGATCTTCAGACTCAGAACACGCAGTTCCAGCAACTGATTGTGGCTCTGGGCAAAGGACAGGAAGAGCTGAAGGCTCTGATTGTTAAGAAGAACACTAAGAAGACCAAGAGGACAGCCGGTGTGGCACATATGAGCAGAAGGTTCAGAGGGCCGCCAAGACGGGTTGTTGATTTAGCTTCTTCATCCAAAGAGGGAGAGAATCAAGAGGGTGAAGCCAGAGAAGAGGACCCTAGTCCTAAAGAGTCTGACAATGTAACTGATTATAATGAGGAGCAGTACCCTCCGACTGATGAAAAGTATAAGCAGTTAGAAGAGCGTCTGAGTGCTATGGAAATCCAGAAGGTTCTTGGGCTGGATTTTGAAGAGTTGGGTCTGGTCTCTGGGGTTGTCATTCCCCCAAAATTCAACC
>CATIWC010003749.1:20000-40640 GCA_948472305.1 Vicia faba
TATTTAAAAACAAAAATGTATATTATATTTATTATAATAGTTTTATTTTTTTATTTATATGTTAAAGATATGAAAAAAAAATTATATATTAAAATAAGAATTTATAAAAAACATAATTAAAAAAAGAGTATATATATTATATTATTATTTTAATATTATTGTTATATATATAATAAAAAGTATATATGTTACATTATTTGTTTTCTAATATTATTGTTGTATATATAATAAAAAGTAAATATGTTATATTATTGTTTTTTGATATTATTGTTATATAATAAAAAATTATATATTTTACATTTGAATATTTATTTATATGTTAGTATATATATAAAAAAGTAAAATTTATATTTTTAAGAATAGTATTAAATAGTTTAAGAATAATATTATTAAGTTGATTAATATTTCTAATGAAAAAGACAATGATTGTATAAATATGCAGTATGGAATATTATCGGTATTATCGTAGTTGGATGTACGATAGAACATATCCAGGAAGAAGTGGACTTAAACCCAATTTTATAGTAGGAGTTGATGGGTTTATTAAGTGGGCGTTTGCGCAGGATTGTTGTCGAAGCGAAGGAGGGGTTAGGTGTTCCTGTCTTAAATGTGAATGTAGACCAATAATTAGTGACCCAGAGGAAGTAACACGTCATCTGCATAGAAGGGGATTCATTGAAAATTATTGGGTTTGGACGTATAATGGTGAAGAACTACCGGTTAATGTACCAGAGACTAGCAACACGCATGCTTCAAGTAGTCGACCGGTTATGGAGTATGAGGAGAACTTTAATTTGATCGGTGACATGGTTGAGGATGCTTTTGGTGTGAACGTGACATATGATGAACCTGGAGATTTTGACGGGGAAGAGTTGCCGAATGAGGAAGCGCAAAGATTTTATCAATTATTGAACGAGATGAATACGCCGTTGTTTGAGGGGTCGTCAGACTCAAAGCTATCAATGTGTGTGAGATTATTGGCCGCCAAGTCAAATTGGAATGTTTCTGATCAATGTCTGGAACATTTTGCAAAAATGATGTTGGACTCCACCGCTACGAAAGACAACTTGCCTACAAGTTATTATGATGCAAAGAAGTGGGTGTTGAAGTTGGGTTTAAAAGTAAGAAAGATTGACTGTTGCATTAACGGTTGCATGTTGTTTTATGACAATGAGTTTGGTACTCAAGATGGATCGTTAGAGGAGTGTAAGTTTTGTAATAGTCCAAGATATCAAGTTCGCAGTAGAGCCGTTAACAGCAAGCAAAAGCGTGTAGCAGTAAAATCCATGTTTTATCTTCCTATAATACCAAGGTTAAAAAGAATGTTTGCTTCAATGCACAGTGCAAGTCAAATGACATGGCATCATACAAACCAAACAAGTTTTGGCACTATGCGACATCCATCTGATGGTGAGGCATGGAAGCACTTTGATCGGACACATCCAGATTTTGCTGCAGAACCTAGAAATGTCAGGCTTGGATTATGCTCTGATGGATTTTCCCCATACGTGCAAGCGTCAGGAAGTGCGTATTCTTGTTGGCCAGTTATTGTAACACCTTACAACCTCCCTCCTGAGATGTGCATGACAAAACCATACATGTTTTTGACGTGTGTTATTCCAGGCCCGCACAGTCCAAAAGCCGGAATTGATGTGTACTTACAACCTTTAATTGATGATTTGAAGAAGATGTGGATTGGAGAATGGACTTATGATATATCCCGTAAACAGAACTTCACATTACGAGCTGCCTTGATGTGGACCGTTAATGAATTTCCATCATATGGCATGTTGTCTGGTTGGGGTACGCATGGAAAAATGGTTTGTCCGCATTGCATGGGATACACCAAAGCATTTACGTTGGATAAAGGTGGGAAAAGCTCATGGTTTGACTGTCACCGCAGATTCCTACCAGCAAATCATCCATATAGAAGAAACAAGACAAATTTTAAAAAAGATGTACGAGAGAAATATTTGCCTCCGCCTCGATTGCCACCAGGGGTTATATGGAACCAAGTATGTGAACTACCAAAATTTACAGATACTGGCAAAGCATGCCGAATTGAAGGATACAGCGTCACCCACAATTGGACAAAAAGAAGTATATTTTGGGATCTTCCGTATTGGAAAGATAATTTGTTGCGCCATAATCTTGATGTTATGCATATTGAGAAGAATTTTTTTGATAATGTATTTAACACAGTGATGGATGTGACAGGAAAAACAAAAGATAATGAGAAGGCCAGACAAGACATGCGAATTTGGTGTAATCGAAGAGAGTTGGAGTTGAAGCCTCAACTGAATGGAAAATTATTAAAACCCAAGGCTTGTTTCAGTCTGACTTCCCAAGAAGCTAAAGCGGTTTGTCGATGGTTAACATAATTGAGAATGCCCGATGGGTATTCATCAAATTTAGCAAGGTGTGCTGACCCTAACACTGGAAAATTACATGGTATGAAAAGTCATGATTGTCACATTTTTATGGAACAATTTCTACCAATTGCATTTGGATCGCTACCCAAACATGTTCTTGACCCACTAACTGAAATTAGTCAATTTTTTAGAGATATTTGTGCGTCAGCTTTAAAAGTGGAAGACATCATTAAGTTGGACCAAAACATTGCACTCATTCTTTGTAAGTTGGAACAAGTATTTCCGCCTGGTTTCTTTGACTCCATGGAACATTTACCTGTGCATCTTGCATATGAAGCTTATCTTGGTGGACCTGTTCAATATAGGTTGATGTATCCGTTTGAAAGGTTCATGGGTGATTCAAAGAGATCGGTGAAAAATAAAGCTAGAGTAGAAGGATCTATATGTGCACATTACTTACATCGGGAAACATCACATTTTTGTAGTCACTATTTCAATCACTTGATGTTAACTTCTAGAATCATACGGAATCCTGTAAATGTCAATCAGAGGAGTCAATTCACCTTATCAGTCTTTGCACTTCCAGGTCGACCTTCTGGAAAGAAGGGTGTGCATTGGTTAACCCAAAAAGAAATGCAATCTGCACATGTCCATGTCTTGATCAACTGCGTTAAAGTTAAACCATATCTTGAGTAAGTTTACCAAAACTTTTTAAACTTATGGTGTGTGTATACCAAACTTATTAAACTTATGGTGTGTGTTTTTTAGGGAATTTAACAATGCCTATTTTCATAGTACCGGGGTACAGTCAACATCGGGTGTCATTCATGCTCAATTTCCCTCATGGTTCAAGCAAACATTGTCTAGCGTTCTTGCACTAACTCCAGAAATACTCCATTTGAGAAACTTGGCAGAAGGCCCTATCCAAAGCGCAAATGATTGGCACACATAGTTCGTGAACGGATATAAATTTCACACTGAGGCATGGACCGAAGGGAAAAAAACCATAAATAGTGGTGTTTTTGTAAAAGGAGTTATAGATGGCGGTGAAGATGACTTCTATGGATTTGTTAAACATATCTACGAGTTGGTATACAATTACTTGAACACGGAAAATAAAGTTGTCTTGTTTTATTGTGAATGGTATGATCCAACTAGAGGCACAAAGATAGACAAGTCATATGGTTCTGTCGAGATTCAAATGAACCGGAGATACAAAGAATATGACCCTTTCATAATGTCACATATTGTTAGGCAAGTTTATTATGTTCCTTATCCTTCATTTGTAATACGTAAAAGAGGATGGTGTGTTGTAATAAAAACAAAACCGCTAGGTCATATTGAAACTGGAGATCTAGTGGAAGATGCTGCCTACCAAGTTGATGACGTTGAACAGATTAATGATGTGGTTGCAGCTGAAGACATTACAACTTTGTCTGATACAACTGTTGAGGGACTTCAAGTTGATGCGTCTATATTGTTGGTTGATAATAATGTGGATGAAGACAATGATGAAGAGTTTGAATCCGAGGACAATATTACATCGGATGATGAACATGATATGGATAACGAGCATGAAGATTTAGATTAATTAATCACTTAATGTAATATTAATGAATATCTATTGAACATGTATATATTGAATTTGTCAATGAATATATATTTATGTCAATGACTTTATTATCTTTGTTTATGAAAATATATATAACTAGGTAAAATGCCACCGAAGAATAAGGATAGCGGTAAGAAGTCTCAGCGTCCGAGGGTAGTAACATGTGAGTCTCCTCACTCAGCCATGTGCCCACCCCCTCAGAGTCAGGTTGATCCTATGTCCCTGGCCAGTACTCAGGGTTTTGTCTCATTACTCTCCTCCCATACATTCCCGTCTGGGGTACCTGCATCTTTTGTGCCACCTGGAGGCCCCGGTTTCCTTTTCCCACAGACTCAGATGCCGTCTTCCTTCCAGCATGCGGGAGGATCTAGTTTCCCTTTCCCACCGACCCAGATGCCGTCATCCTTCCAGCAGGCGGGAGGATCTAGTGTTCCTTTCCCACCGACTCAGATGCCATCTTCCTTCCAGCATGCGGGAGGATCTAGTTTCTCTTTCCCACCGACCCAGATGCCTTCATCTTTCCAGCAGACTGGTGTCCCCTCATCATTCCAGCAGACGGGGGGAGGACCCAGTTTTCCATTTCTACAGACTGGCGTGCTTTCATCATTCCAGCAGACGGGGGGACCCACACAGATGTCTTCATCCTTCCAGCAGGCGGGAGGGTCCAGCACCCCACACTCCACACACATTGGAGGACCCAGCAGTCCACGTCCGACACAGGCTGGACGATCCCCCAGTCCCCGTCCCACACAGGCTGGAGGAACCCGCGCCCCACGTCCTAGACGGACCGGAGGATCACGCACCCCACATCCCACACAGGCTGCAGGATCCAGCACCCCACGTCCTACACAGGCTGACGATGATGCAGATGTGGTAGCTGATGATATAGATGGAGCTGATCTTCGTGAGAGAGATGATCCGAGTGAGATTCATGTCATTGACGGGAGGTTTTGGATTTGGCCCGAAGGAAGCAAGTAAGTTTCTTATATAAACTTTTATTTAAGTACATATTCATTTTAATATTTTGTATAAATTTATAATTAATATTGTTTATTCAAAATCTTGTTGTTTAGTTTCGCGCCGAGTCGGACTGCTGCCAAGGTTATTAATTATATAATCCAGCAGATGTATAAATCATCTTGGAGGAACTTTGGCGAGGTTACAAATAAAGAAGAATGGTTTAAAAAATTTAAGGTATTGTTATTTATTTAAGTTGTAAATTTAATATATTTTTTTAGTATTGTTATTTAAGTCACATTTTAATGATAATTACTTAACTTTTTATTTTAATATCATACAACATTGCAGGAAAAATGTGTGTGGGATCCGTTGAATGAGAAAATTATGGAAAAAATCTATTATAGCAGAACTTCTAGAAGATTTTCTGATATAATACGGCGGGTTAGGGAGAATTATGAGCTGCATGGTATCCGTCCTAACTGGATAGGCGTAGAGGTTTTTGGCGAACTTCGTACATATTGGGGTTCGCCAGAATTCAAGGCCAAATCCGAAAATTTTAAGAAGATGAGGGCATCCGAAAAGGGGGGATGTGTCAATACTGTTGGAAGTATTAGCACTGCAGAGCATGTCCGGTGGATGGTAAATATTACTAATTTTTTAAGTTATATATATTTTTATTCATAATATTTTTTACTAATTGTTTTTAACTTTATTGTTTAGACTAAGGAGATGGGGAGACCACCATTGATCATTGAGTTGATTACGAGGACTCGGACAAAGAAATCAGGAGGTTTTGTCGACGAGCGCACAAAGAGAGCTTTTGTAAGTAATTTAATTTATGTTTTTTTTTTAAGTTAATAACAAAAATAGTGACGTTATTTTCACGTGGCAATCTATAAGTTGTGGCGTGATTATCATGTGGCAACTGATAAATTGCCACGTGACTGATTTTCATGTGGCAACTGATACATTGCCACGGGAAAATCACGTGGCAATTCATAAGTTGATTTGTGAAAATCACGTGACAAATTTTTAATATATTTGAATTTAGTATAATTTAATATATAAATGTTTTAATTTAGCATAAATTTAATATATATATATATATATATATATATATATATATATATATATATATATATATATATATATATATATATATATATATATATATATATATATGTAATTTTTTTTTAATTTTATTATTTAATGTATGTGTAGGATGATTATCAGACATTGCTTGCACGTTTTCTGGAACACAATCCTCAATATAGGCCAGCAGAAGGGGAGCCGCTTAATGGTGATGTTGATTTCTATATTTGGAATGAGGTTGTTAATGGAAAAGGGCCTAATGGTTGCTTTTTTGCGGGAGGAAATTTGGACGTCGGCTTGAGAGTTGGTGATCGTAATCTGTTTCAACGACTTAGAGATGGAGAGGGAGGGTCACGTCAACCGAATCTGACACAGGATCAACTTGAAACAGTAAGACAATTGGCGGCAAGTGAAGTGAGACGCGAAATGGAGGCCCAAATGACGACAATGAGGCAAGAGCAGGAGCAGCAGTTAGAGATCATGCGGAAGAGGCAATCTGATATGGAGGAGCAGATGAGACGGTTTATGCAAGGTGGTGGAAATCAAAATGTTCCTGATACACAGCCGGATGATGACGGAATTGCTGATTTTGATCTTGATAATTATCCGGGTGAAGATGCCCCGTGAAAACATTTTATTTATTTCGTTTTTAAATTTGCATTTATGTAAGATATTTATTTTTATCATTTTAAATTATTAAATTATATAACATTTTATTATATGACTTTATTTTATAAAATTCTATTATTCGAATATATAATAAAATACTATTATTCTAATAATTTTAATATATAAATTTTATTATATAAATTTTATTATTTAAATTTTATTATATAAATTTTATTATATAAATTTTATTATTTAAATTTTATTATATAAATTTTATTATTTAAATTTTATTACATAAATTAATTAATATAAAAAATAATTACTAAACAATTTTTAAAAAAATAAAAACGTCACCTGTAGCGACGTGGGAATCATGTCAC
Organism: Vicia faba; assembly: GCA_948472305.1. Lineage (NCBI taxonomy): Eukaryota > Viridiplantae > Streptophyta > Magnoliopsida > Fabales > Fabaceae > Vicia > Vicia faba. The sequence goes on from CATIWC010003749.1 coordinate 27,026, forward strand.
AAATTAGTGAAATGATTCTCACGTCGCAACTAAAGCTGCTATGTCAGATTTTATATTCCCTAAAACAAAGCTGTTGCGACGTGAATACCACGTCACAACTTTGTGACATGGGAATCACGTCGCTACTGGCTTGCCACTGGCTCCCCAGCGACATATGTCTCCACGTCGCTATTTTTGTTTTGCCACGTGATTTTGATGTTTGCCACGTGATTTTCACGTGGCAAATAAGATTCTTTTTTGTAGTGATTATTCTTACTCGTCCAAGTTTCACCTCCCATTTTCGGAAAACTTTTACTAGGCTTGTGAAACTCGACTTTAAAAAAAAAAATTAGCCTCGTGGAAAAATTACGAGAATTGTGGTAATTTATTGCCACGTGATATTCATTACACAAATTTGTCTCGTGATATTCACAACGCAAACACTTTAATTAACAGCTTGCAAATGGATCAAAACGTAGTAAACATGTTCACCACGTAAATTTCACGCCACAAATTTGTGTTCTAAAAATGATGAGACAAATATATAAACAGTGCAAAGTTGTTCAGATGGGGTCAGATGGTGCAAACTTTGTTAAGAAATTTTGTGTCGTGGAAAACACGAAACAAACTTAATTGTTTTTTGAATAAAAAAAAATATAAATATAAATACGAAAATCATAATTAATAAATTTTTTTCAAATAATAATTATATCTTTAAATTAAAATTTAATTAATAAATATTTTCAAATAATATATAAATACAAATTTAAAAAGCAGGTCGCCTTTTGTTCTCAAAGACAGCCATGGTTACTAATCCTCCAAAATTTTCTAATTGTTTTATATTTTAATAAATAATATGAGATGTATGGATAATTGATGTGTTTGAGGTAATCTAATTGAGATGTCATCTCTTATCACTTTTAATTTTTGATCTCTTTTATATATAAAAAAATACACATAATAAACATTCAATGTCCAAAAATATTTTTGCACAAATTTGAATTTATGATTAATCCTTAATATTACAAGTTTGCTAGTTTCTATAAGAATATAGCATAAAGTATTTCATTCAAATTCTTCAAAATTTGTATATATAATATATTTTACCACATTGTCATGCTTAGATATTACATCAATGACAGCATGCAAACAACACCCCTTAGAATCAAAACATCAGTTTTGCCAACCCTAAACATATGTTCTTTTCATTCACTTTATTCGGAAAAATCCAAATAAAACATATCTGATGTTAGCTTTTATTATAAAGAAAAAATAAGAAATAAATTAATATATAGAAGGCTTTAGCATAGTCCTTCTTTGGCACTAGAATAGTTAGCAATATTAAGTATATACATGTAATAATTAAGCGATCATGATTAAGTTTTATAGATCAGTAAATATATATGAAGTGAAGGAATATTTAGATTGTAACATGCTAGTCAGGAGAGAATTTGACAAGAACAAGCATGTGAAGAAAATTTGATACTACATTTTTATCTACAACCTTTAGATGTTATTAGTCTTCCCATTTATATTTCGGTGAAAATTAATTTTCCTATCTCACACTTGAGAGACAAAAGAGAACGTAATTAATATAAGCTTCACATTAAAGGATGTTGATAACTAATTTAAACCTTAGTTAGTTATTCTTAATTGGCAAGTGCTTTTAACATCTCAAAGGCCAAACCCAATATCACTAATATCACTCCAATCAAGCTCCAGCCCCATTTCAAATATAAGAGATAAATCACCTGCATAATTGCATTCCATTCAGTTTCAGCCTTGCTTTTAGTTCACTTTTCATTCAGTTTTTGTTGTAGCCAATCCTTGATTCCACACTTTTCAAAACTCCTATGTTGAAAGGAACTACAGTATATTTTTGTTCATAATATTGCATGTAAAACTGTAATACATTTTCATGTCACAAGACATGTTGTCCTTGTTGAAAAGTTTGAAGTAAACATTGAAAATTTCTAGCGGTTGAAAAAATTATCGGTTCAACCGGTCAGTGCGATTTGATTTTCAAACTTTGGTTATGAAATATGTAAAAAGGCTAATAATATTGTCATGGTACATACCATACACGGATTTTTTTCTTTTTCTCTATACACTTGGCAAATGCAAGTGTATAAGAATATGAAGATTCATTAAAGTGGTGAAAAAATGAGTAGAAATTGATAATGGTGAAATGCATCATCAGCATACACACAGTAGAGCATATGTGATAGTAAAACGTTCATTACTTAATTATAATTATTGAAGTCATTGCAATTTTCAGTGATAATGGCAGATTTATATTTGTATGTGTACTACTAATAGCAAAGACAGTTTATAATATTGTTGTAAACCTCATTATGCAGATTATATAATCCTTACCTAATATTTATACCAACTACTCCACCATGAAGCAACATTTTACCAACAGAAAATGAAAACAATAAAGATGACTTAACAGTTATTTATTGGTGATAAGAAAGAGATAATCCGCATTCGAAGGCTTAGATACAATTTCACAGCTGTTGTTTTAAACCTCAGGATGCAGATTACCACATCCTCACCCAATATACTCCCAAGGACTGGATAGTATTAAGCAAATGAGAGTTGTAGAAAGAGCAAGTGCAAATGAGAAAAATAACTAAAAATGGGTCGGAATGAGTGATCTGCATCATCGTCATAGGAATTTATAATGTCCTTCAAAATATTAAGATTGGAATTTCCAATAATATTTTCTAAGATTCTTAACTTGACTGCTTTCTTGAGAAGCATTTAGATGATTAGATCATTTAGTTTTGGCAAAAGGTCATATTCAATATGTAGGTTTATACTGAATTTCCTGTTTTTATTTTCTTTATGAGAACAGATGCCAGCAAATTTAGAGCCACAAGGCTGCACCACCCTGCATATTACTAATGAGATTAGTTAGCTTCATGAAAACACTTCATTCCCACAATACTTTTTGCATATTTCCTATACTTGAGGACCACTAACAGTTTTATTCTTGAACTTGAACTTAACTTGAATGGTCATGAATAACTAAATTTGTTAAAAACATGCCCATAATTATCTGAGTATATAGGAGGGACCATTTTCTCTCATTTCTAACTCATGAACAAAAAAGAATAAATTCATGATTATTTTAAGGTGTAGATTAAATATTCTACGAGCATAGAGACTAATTTCTAATATTATCTAGGATCTCAATGAGATTTTTTTTTATAATAAAATCAAGATGAGAAGGTGGATTTCAAGAGCCTAGTAGAGATTAAGTTTACTGTTGAAGTGTTCTAGTAATCAATAGAGTCTCTAAGTAAAAGATATACTTTATTAGTATTTTACACAACAAAATAAGTTTTGTGTTGCCACGTGACTCTCACGTCGCTAACAACAAAATTATGTCACAATTTTATTTTTGCCACCGGAAGAAACACATCGCTGGAGAGCGCGTGAAATGTTGTTGCGACGTGGGAAACATGTCACAACGTTGCCACGTGAAATTCACGCCGCAACAAATTTTATGGGGTCAAAGGCAATCAGAACAGAGCAGAGGTCAGAGCAGGTTTTATATTCACTTTTACGTTGTGTGTTGCGGCGTGTTTTTCATGTCACTAATTTGTGACGTGGAAAACACGTCGCAACTTTTAAAAAAAAAAATTATTTTCTGTTTTAAATATAATAATTCTGATATAATAATTAATATTATTTTCTGTTTCATTTATAAATTAAATATTATAATTTATTTATTAAATTCAATATTATAAATCAAATTATCAAAAATAAAATTAAATTCAATTTTATAAATCAAATTAAATATTATAATTTATTTATTAAATTCAATTTTATAAATCAAATTATATATTATAATTTATTTATTAAATTCAATAATATAAAACAATTTTTAATTATAAAACCGTTTTTATTAACATACATATAATATATAATAGTTAAATAAATAAACCAGTTTTTTATATATATAATGTTTTATAACATACTATATATAATGTTTTATTGACATATAATATTTTTTAACATACTATATTAATGTTTTATTGACATATTATATAGTTTTTATATAATATTTTTTAATTAAAAAACCGTTTTTTATTAACATATAATAATTTTATATAATTTTTTTAATCATAAAACTGTTTTTATTAACATTCTATATATATGATATATAAATATTTTTTATTAACATATAATACATTTTTTATATATATATTTTTAATTATAAATCCATTTTTATTAACATTCTACATAAAATATAATTTTTTTTAATTATAAAATAGATTTTATAATAATAACAATAAACAGTTTTTACTAAATATATACATATTAAAACAGTTTTTTAAATATGTTTTTATTCAATACAAAAAACTATTTTTTTTAAATATGTTTTTAATCAATACATAAAATATTATATTATATTTGTTTTAAATAAAATATATATTAACATTAAAACCGTTTTTATAAAATTTATATATCATTCTGTTTTTTTTTATAATAAATAAATTAAATAAATCAAGATATATAACTTATCATAATATATATTTTTGTTTATTAATAAATATTTATTTATATATATTTTTGTTTTTTAAAATTATTTTTAATGAAAATTACAATATTATAATTTAATCAAATTCAACCTAAAATCTAACTAAATTCAGAAAATATACCAAATGTAAAAAAAAATTCCAAGAAATACCTCTTCTCTTCTAACTCCTTCAATCTTCTTGTCCAACCTTTTTGCAATCTACTTCTACTATATCAATCTTCTTCTATTCAAAGAAAAATTAAAAAAAATTACAATCCCATAATACAATAAATAAAAACTTGTAAACAAAATAGAGACAAAATTAAATTAAATTAACCTGAAAAAACAAGGATTAATGGAGATTGAAGTTGGATTTTATGAAAAGGAAGAGGTTTTATAATGGAGATTGAGTTTGATTTTTGAAGAAGAAGAGGGTTAATGGAGATTGGAATTTTTGAAGAATGAAGAAGAAGAAGAGTGTTTGATGAAAATGAGCTACTGTCTTGGTGTAACGTCATTTAATTAAATATATAAACCATTCAGCGACGTGAAAATCACGCCGCAACTTTGCCTCGTGATTTTCACGTCGCAACAATACCAACAGTCATATTCTCTTTCTTCACATACCTGCAAAAGCTGATCATGCCAGTCTGAGTTAATTTGCTTTTCCCTCTTAAATGTTGCGACGTGAATACCAATCACAAAGAACCACCTCTCCTAGCCAAAATAGAAGTCATAAAAACTCCATATCTAGCAGAGAGGATCTTACTTCAAAGACCTAAAGCATACGGGAAAATTTTGGACCATTTCTCCATTTGTCTTTATCATCCTTGCGTGGGTTATGCTAATCTTCTCTATATCATTCTGATTTAATAGAATGTCCCCGAAGGGACTGCCATTACACCTAGTACTTTTCCAATCAAACTCAAGAAGAAGAAAATGAGCCACAATACATAAATTATCCTCAACTAAGATGATGCAGAAATCAACCTCATCACGTTGAGATGATCCACAAGAGATTCTCTAAAGTGAGTAGAGAAATGACTAACAACCTCTTGAAGATTCTCAGGAACTCCTTAAATACAACTATCGCCAATCTTAAGAACTAAAATTAACATTCCCCATATTTTGTTTTATATAGGCATGGAAAACATTAGTATTAATATCTATCTCCTTAAATCATTTAGCTTTGACCCTCTGGTATATCTTAAACATTGTTATGCCTCTACCTTTTTAGAATTGGGCTAAATACTTTGTGATATATAAACTGAATAAATTTAAAGATCGTTGGATATGCCCATATTTATGTTATGTGTTTAACCTTTCAAGATTTTATTTGACAAGTTATCCTAAAAATCAATGTAAGATCAAAATATTTAACTATACTAAGCATGAGAAAATATTTTACTAATATTTGTTTAATTTTTTTTCAAAATATTTTAACATTTCACATAATCAGTCACCCTTTTAAATTTTTAAATATTTTTGTTCCCCAACCATATTTTCATCAATAAACACTTAAATAATACATAATATATATTAATTGAATCAAAAAAGGAAAAATAGAAAGAGCCTAACACTTTACCGTCTTCTTTCTTGCATCTGCAAACATGTATTCCTTGTTTTTTTTCTATTGTTGCATTGTTCATTGTTATGCTAGGCATCATTCATTATATTCTTTAATCTCTATTCTCATGGTTTCCCTATCTCTCATCTCCTCTGTGAGGGGTTCTAAATTTGTGTAAATATCAAGTTCTTCTTCTTATTATAGAAGGAGAAGGATGCAATGTTATTGTGGGTTAGATTCACCACTTGCAACTGCATGGACTATTGACTTGTAGTTAGTTAGTTAGTTAGTTAAGAGTTTGTTAGAACTGTTAAACATTCTGTTTAAGTTAGTTACACAACTAAACTTGTATATAAACAAATCTATACTTTCATTATCAATAATAATGAGAGTTTATTTACTCCTATGCAATTAACATGGTATCAGGAGGAAACTCTTAAGCTTCCGCATTCTTTCATCAACGACTTTCTGGAATTGCTTCAATTCCGCTTCTTTTTTCGTTGATTCCCTCTCATTCTACTTCGATTCTTTATCTTCTTGCCTTGAATCTTCATCTCCTTGCATCTATTCGCTTCTGTGTCGCTTTCCTTGTCCTCTTCGATCTTGATTGTGTGATTTCAGTGTTTCTTCCATTTTTCCCTAATCTGCAACAATGGTGGCTAGAGTTGCGATTACTACTACAAATTTGCAGGATTCAACACACGATTACTATATTCATCCCAACGAGAACCCATCCTTGGTTCTTGTTACCCCTATCCTTGATGGAAGCAATTACCATGGCTGGGCAAGAGCTATGGAGATGTCGCTGCAGATGAAGAACAAATCCGGGTTCATTGATGGCACTATTCCGAGGCTTGCAGATAATGACCCCATGCTCTCAGCTTGGAAACGATGCAACAATCTCGTGCTTTCTTGGATTACTCATTCTGTCACACATGAGATTGCCACAAGCATTATCTGGTTTGATGCTGCTACTGATGTTTGGAAGGATCTCAAGGCTCGCTTTTCTCAAGGAGATTCAGTTCGTATCTCTCATCTCCATCATGAACTTTATTCTCTGCAGCAAGGGGATTTATCCATTACTTCTAATTACACAAAAATGAAAATATTATGGGATGAAATGTGTAACTATCGCCCAATTCCTTCTTGTTCCTCCACTACTGGTTGTTGCTGTGAGGCAGTGAAGATTGTCAAGCGTTACAGGGATAATGATTGTGTGCTCTGCTTCTTAAGGGGTTTGAATGACAATTATGCTGCAGCTCAGTCTCAAATTCTTCTCATGGATCCTATGCCTGATTTACCAAAAATATTTTCCATGATTCTTTAACAAGAACGCCATCTTAATATAGTTGTATTACCTGACCCTGCAGCCATGACAGTTCAAGTAATGCCTTCACAAGCTTCATCACAAGGTTCTTATTCTGGAAAGGGCAAGCCAAGTTATCATAAATATTACAACAAGGGAAACATGCTTTGCTCTCACTGTGGCAGAACAAATCACACTGTTGATACCTGCTTTCAAAAGCATGGCTATCCTCCAGGTTTTCCAAATGGCTATACGCCAAAGAAAGCCTATATTGTTGTTTCTAGAGACAGTGGCACAGTTGATGAAGCACAATCATCTTCTAATGGTGTGGAACTCACAAGGGAACAACTTCAGAGTCTATTGGCCTTGCTTCCCTCTTCTCAACCCACCGCTAGCTCACTTTCTTCTCATCTTGTGAGCAGTCACAATGTCATTTCTAATGGCATAGGTAAGTTTTCTATGCAATGGATCATGGACTCCGGGGCCACTGATCACATTGCTTGTTCTCTAACTTTCTTTGTTTCTTATTATAAGATCAGTCCCATTTCTGTTTCCTTACCAAATAAGGCAAGTGCCATGGAACATTGCATAGGGACGGTTATTCTTTCTTCAACACTAACCTTACATAATGTCCTGTATGTTCCCAGTTTTGATGTTAACCTTGTTTCTGTCCAACAACTCACCAAAACTTTACCAAACAGACTTGTCTTTAGTGATAATTTTTGCTGTTTACAGGACAAGATCACCTTGAAGATGATTGGGAGAGCTGAGATCAAGAATGGACTCTACATCATGATTCTACCACCTTTTCATCAAGTACAACCTTTAGCTTCATTTCACTCAGCCAATATGTCTAATAAATTACCTGTAAAAATACCTCATGTTTGGCATCATAGGTTAGGCCATCTTTCTTATACATGTTTTGAACAATTACACAAATTGTATCCATCCATTCCCTTATCCCAATGTGATCCTTGTGATTCATGTTAGTTTGCAAAACAAAAAAAGTTGTCTTTTCCTTTGAGCAAAACTGTTTCTGAAAATATATTGAATTTGTTACATGTGGATATTTGGGGGCCTTATAGCCAATCTTCTATTACTGGTGCCAAATACTTTCTTACCATTGTGGATGACAAATCTCGTTTTACATGGATCAAATTAATAAAATTAAAATCAGAAGCTAGACTGGTTTTACAAAAGTTTATTGAGTTTACACGAAAACATTTTCAGAAACAAGTAAACTTAGTCAGGACAGATAATGGTGTTGAATTTCACATGGCTGAATTTTACATAAAACATGGAATTCAACATCAGAAAACTTGTGTGGAAACTCCACAACAAAATGGGATTGTAGAAAGAAAGCATCAACATATCTTGAATGTTGCTAGGGCTTTGATGTTTCACTCTAACTTGTCCATTCAAATTTGGTCCTTTGCTGTCTTGCATGCCACTTATTTGATCAACCTCTTACCTACTAGGGTTCTTTCAAACAAATCATCCTACATGATTTTATATGACAAAACACCAGATCTGGAACATTTAAGAGTTTTTGGTTCATTGTGTTATGCTACTACCATAACAGCTCATAGAACAAAATTTCAGGCTAGGGCCAGGAAGTGTGTTTTGCTGGGATATAAAGAGGGTGTTAAAGGTTTTCTTTTGCTTGATCTTCTTTCAAGAGAAATATTTTTGTCTAGGAATGTTATTTTTTATGAAAATATTTTTCCTTTTCATCAAGGCATTTCTGAATCACATGAATCATTGTTTCATATCCTTCCTACTGAACCACAAGCTCCATCTTTACCTACTAACATAAATCAGTCCATCCCTGATCCTTTACCATCATCAGATTCACAAAATCTTCCTCCATTTTCCCCTGTTGTTACTCAACCTGTCCCTGAACCAAAACCTATAAGGCAATCTGCCAGAACCAGAACAAAACCATCTTACTTGCAGGATTATCACTGTCATTTAGTCCATTCTTCATCACAGGGAACTCAATCATCTAACTCCTCATCTGGTACTCTTTATCCTCTCTCTGATTATCTCTCTTATTCTTCCCTTTCTCCTTCCTATCAGTCTTTTGTTTTGTCTTGTTCTACTCTTATTGAACCTAGAACATATAGTCAAGCTATAAAGGATGAGAGATGGAGGCAAGCAATGGACCTTGAAATTGCAGCTCTTGAGAGTACCAAAACATGGGAAATGACTGACTTACCACCTGGTAAACATCCAATTGGATGTAAATGGGTATTCAGGATTAAGAGGCATGCAGATGGTACTGATGAGAGGTTCAAAGCTAGGTTGGTAGCCAAGGGTTACACACAACCAGAGGGATTGAAGTATTTTGAAACTTTTTCTCCAGTTGTAAAGATGACAACTGTGAGGTTGGTTCTGGCTCTGGCAGCATCTAAGAACTGGTTTCTAAAGCAATTAGATGTTAACAATGCCTTTTTGCATGGCACTTTAGATGAATAAGTGTATATGCTTCCACCTCTAGGCTATGCTACTGCTCAACCTTCACAAGTATGCAAGTTGACAAAGTCATTATATGGCTTAAATCAGGCTAGCAGACAGTGGAACCATAAGCTGACAACTTCCCTGCTTTCTTTAGGATATGTGCAATCCAAGAGTGATTACTCACTGTTTGTTAGATCTCATAATGAGCATTTGACAATTTTACTCATTTATGTTGATGACTTTGTACTCACAGGTGATGATTTAGAGGAGATTACCAAGGTAAAACAGTTTTTGGACAATCAGTTCAAAATTAAAGACTTGGGCAATCTCAGATATTTTCTAGGCTTTGAAGTAGCCAGATCTAAAGAGGGCTTGGTGCTATCTCAGAGGAAATATGCTCTGGAGTTGATTGAAGAAGCTGGATTACTTGCTAGCCAACCTGTTAGTACACCAATGGTGCCAGGCACAAAGCTTCCAGCTCTCACAGATCAACCTTTTTCTGATATTTCAGGTTACAGAAGGTTCATTGGGAGGTTACTGTATCTTACTAACACCAGGCCTGACTCGTCCTTTGCTGTGAGCACCTTAAGTCAGTTCCTTTCTACCCTAATGAAGGTTCATCATGAAGCTGCCATGAGAATTTTGAGATATCTTAAACTGGAACCAGGTCAAGGCTTATTCTTTTCAGCTGAATCTTCTCATAAGCTTACAGGGTTTTATGATTCAGATTGGGCCTCCTGTGTTGATACCAGAAAATCAGTTACAGGGTACAATTTATTTTATGGTTCTTCCTTGGTTAGCTGGAAATCAAAGAAGCAGAGTACAATTTCTAGATCTTCTTCAGAGGCTGAATATCGAGCAATGGCCACTACAGTTTGTGAAATATAATGGCTATTGTATCTTCTTGAGGACCTTCAGCAACCAATTCAGAAACCAGTGGCATTGTTTTGTGACAATTTATCAACTATCTACATAGCTCAGAATCCCACATTTCATGAGCGAACGAAACACATTGAAATCGATTTTCACTTGGTTAGAGACAAGGTGCAACAAGGAATCATCCAGTTCATGCCAATTCCTACTCATGCACAGTTAGCTGATCTACATACAAAGGCTCTCCATACACCACAGTTTCAGCTTTTATTGTCCAAGCTTAGTTTGAGAAATTTGTACAGCTAAGCTTGAGGGAGGGTATTGACTTGTAGTTAGTTAGTTAGTTTGTTAAGAGTTTGTTAGAACTGTTAAACATTCTGTTTAAGTTAGTTACACAACTAAACTTGTATATAAACAAATCCATACTTTCATTATCAATAACAATGAGAGTTTATTTTCTCCTATGCAATTAACATGGACATCTCAGATTCTAGGTCAGATGTGCTATGGTTTTGAGTTATACAAGATACATATAAATCCCTAATTTTTAGTTTGTCTATTCATCTTCTCGATTCCAAAATTTCTAAGTAATTCATAACTTCCACCTTCTTTTCTGTTTCATTCAGTTATAAGGAAATGATGTTCATTTTTTACTAGTATGATGAGAATATGCCAGAATAATCACAGGAAGTGGATAAATTTTTTTTGAAGAAGATTAATGAGTTGAAGAAGAAAGATTGTTTAACAAAGAAGAGTGATGATAACCAGAAGAAAAAGATCAAAATTTTTATTATTTTTTTGACTTTGTCTTGGTTTTTGGTCTTCATGTTGATCACAAAAGCCTTTGTGAGATAACGTAATTTTCTCAATGTGTATAGGTTATTGAAATGTTGGAGTGATGTTGTAAGGTTGTTTTGGATGGTTAGCAACATTGTTATTATATTACTGTAATGTTGGAGTAATGTTATAAGGTCATTTTAATTAATATATTATTGTAGTAATAATAATAATAATAATAATAATAATAATAATAATAATAATAATAATAATAATAATAATAATAATAATTATTATTATTATTATTATTATTATTCAATTTTAGAATCAATTTAAAGTAAATAAATAAAAACTAAGAAGTTGCAAAAATATCCTTAGTTTTGGCTCCAAAAATTAATAAAAGACTTAACAATTTTAATATATATATATATATATATATATATATATATATATATATATATAATATATATATATATATATATATATATATATATATATATATATATATATATATATATATATATTATTATATATATATATATATATATATTATATATATATGCTAAACAAATCAATTATGGGCCTGTGCTATAAAAAGATATTCAATACATTTCAAATTAACTTCAAGAATAACATCTCAATGGTCCTCAACTATATGATATCTACTTACAAAGAATTTTCCATTTATTATCAATAAAAATGATGCAAGGTAACATTTATACGTAGGAAGGAATATGCAGTACACATATTGGTATCAATCTTGATGGAATGAAGTGTTTCTAGGAAGCTAAATGCAAGGTATTGTTGTCCTCAAGGTTCTGCATGCTTCTGCTGGAATCTAATATGTGATTGTAAGAGAAAAAAACTTGTAAAATTATTCTTTTTCCTAAATGATCACTGTTATCGACATACTCAATGATCAAGAACATGTTTTAACGCTGTTCAAACTTATGATAAAGCAGTCAACAAAACATCCCTATCTATTTCCAAAAGGAAGGATCATAACAAATGGGTTTGCTAGTTTGTCCAAATCAGTAATATAGAATATGTTTGAGGAACATTATAAATAACTATCATGCATGTATAACTCTCCATTCAATTCCAAACTATTTCAAACATTATTTCCCATATTCTTTTTCCACTCTCATTTGCTTAATACTAGCTAGTTATAATTGGATGAAGATAAGATAATCTGCATGAGATTACAAGCAACACTAATATTCTGCTATTTGTGACGAAACAAATTTCCAGGACTTTCCCACTTTATCTTTAAAAATCTAATTAATATCTTAAATTTCAAAGACAATAGCTAAAACATTCTTAGTTCCAAAGCTTTAATTCAACTTTAATATTAATTCGAGCAACTACACTATTACTCTTAATCGTCCAAGTTTCACCTCCCTTTTTAGGAGAGTTTATCAGCACAATTGAAAAGAATGAGAAAGGGGGAGTGGTATTTTTTTCATAACAAATATAAGCCATTTTGTGAAGGAAAGTTCTCATTTTTCTCTTCCTCCCTTTAGCCCCGCGATTGGAGAAGAAAAGTGAAAAAAAGAAAAGGCTATTGAATTTCTTGCAAGTGAATCCATTGATAAACAAATTAAATAACCTTAAGCATCCTTTTTGAAATTCTTCTCCATCTCAATCTTATCCAATTAACTAATTGAGAAAATTGAAGAGGTTATTATCGCATATTTGTTTAACATGTATAATAGGTTTTGAAGATGAGGAAGAGATCAATAAATTAAAATTATCACAAACATCATCAAGTGAAAAAATATGATTAAAGTAAATTAAAAGTGAGAAAGTATCGATGTTTTATGCAAAAAGCACACACTATGATATTGTGATTTAGTTGCTTTTATTTATTTAGGAACAGTAGTTTGTATTATGAAATATGTTTCTTTCAAGGTACTAAAATTATATACAAACATAAAAATATTGTGAAAATCAACCTATCATCTTTGTGTCTATGGATTTGTATGTATGTATGACCATCAGTTGATTTTGATGATGATACCTAATGAAGTAACTTTGAAGATAGCAATTTCACAGGACAAATGACTTGTGGACGTTGAGAGTTCTTCGTAATAGAAGAATTAATTTCAAATTTCAAAGTAAA
>CATIWC010003750.1:0-28702 GCA_948472305.1 Vicia faba
CATATTTTCTTAAGATTTACATTCTCTTCAAATTTCATCAGATTTTAATCAAATTCATCATAGTTTATTCAAATTTATGTTCACTTCAAATTTCATTAATTTTTCTTCATATTTCATCTAATATCCTACAAATTTTAGTTTACATCAAATTTCATCAGATTTTCTGGAGAATTATATTTGCTTCAAATTTCATCAGTTTTTTTATTTCATCATATTTTCTTTAAATTTATTCTCACTTAAAATTTCATCAGATTTTCTTCAGACTTATGATTACTTCATATTTCATCATATTTTCTTCAGATATATGTTTAAGTCGGAATTAATCATGTTTTCTTAAGATTTACATTCTCTTCAAATTTCCTCAGATTTTAATCAAATTCATCATAGTTTATTCAAATTTATGTTCACTTCAAATTTCATTAATTTTTCTTCATATTTCATCTAATATCCTACAAATTTTAGTTTACATCAAATTTCATCAGATTTTCTGGAGAATTATATTTGCTTCAAATTTCATCAGTTTTTTTATTTCATCATATTTTCTTTAAATTTATTCTCACTTAAAATTTCATCAGATTTTCTTCAGACTTATGATTACTTCATATTTCATCATATTTTCTTCAGATTTATGTTTAAGTCGGATTTAATCATATTTTCTTAAGATTTACATTCTCTTCAAATTTCATCAGATTTTAATCAAATTCATCTTAGTTTCTTCAAATTTATGTTCACTTCAAATTTCATTAATTTTTCTTCATATTTCATCTAATATCCTACAAATTTTAGTTTACATCAAATTTCTTCAGCTTTTTTTTATTTCATCCGATTTTCTTCAGATTTATATAGACCTCAAATTTCATGAGTTTTTCATCAGATTTTTGTTCACTTCAAATTTCGTCAGACTTTGTTCAGATTTAATCAGATTTTCAGATTTAGGTTCCACTCAATTTCTTCAAATTTCATCCAATTTTCTTTTGATTTTCAATACATTTATGTTCACTTCATAATTAATCAGATTTCACCATATTTTTTATGGACTTATGTATTTACTTCAAGGTTCATAAGATGTTCTTCAGATTTTGGTTTATATCAAAATTCATCAAATTTACTTAAGATTTCATCATTTTTAATCAGATTTTCTGGAGATTTATGTTTGCTTCAAATTTCATCAGTTTTTTTATTTCTTCATATTTTCTTTAATTTATTCTCACTTAAAATTTCATTAGATTTTCTTTAGACTTATGATTACTTCATATTTCATCATATTTTCTTCAGATATATGTTTAAGTCGGAATTAATCATATTTTCTTAAGATTTACATTCTCTTCAAATTTCATCAGATTTTAATCAAATTCATCATAGTTTATTCAAATTTATGTTCACTTCAAATTTCATTAATTTTTCTTCATATTTCATCTAATATCCTACAAATTTTAGTTTACATCAAATTTCATCAGATTTTCTGGAGAATTATATTTGCTTCAAATTTCATCAGTTTTTTTATTTCATCATATTTTCTTTAAATTTATTCTCACTTAAAATTTCATCAGATTTTCTTCAGACTTATGATTACTTCATATTTCATCATATTTTCTTCAGATATATGTTTAAGTCGGAATTAATCATGTTTTCTTAAGATTTACATTCTCTTCAAATTTCCTCAGATTTTAATCAAATTCATCATAGTTTATTCAAATTTATGTTCACTTCAAATTTCATTAATTTTTCTTCATATTTCATCTAATATCCTACAAATTTTAGTTTACATCAAATTTCATCAGATTTTCTGGAGAATTATATTTGCTTCAAATTTCATCAGTTTTTTTATTTCATCATATTTTCTTTAATTTATTCTCACTTAAAATTTCATCAGATTTTCTTCAGACTTATGATTACTTCATATTTCATCATATTTTCTTCAGATTTATGTTTAAGTCGGATTTAATCATATTTTCTTAAGATTTACATTCTCTTCAAATTTCATCAGATTTTAATCAAATTCATCTTAGTTTCTTCAAATTTATGTTCACTTCAAATTTCATTAATTTTTCTTCATATTTCATCTAATATCCTACAAATTTTAGTTTACATCAAATTTCTTCAGCTTTTTTTTATTTCATCCGATTTTCTTCAGATTTATATAGACCTCAAATTTCATGAGTTTTTCATCAGATTTTTGTTCACTTCAAATTTCGTCAGACTTTGTTCAGATTTAATCAGATTTTCAGATTTAGGTTCCACTCAATTTCTTCAAATTTCATCCAATTTTCTTTTGATTTTCAATACATTTATGTTCACTTCATAATTAATCAGATTTCACCATATTTTTATGGACTTATGTATTTACTTCAAGGTTCATAAGATGTTCTTCAGATTTTGGTTTATATCAAAATTCATCAAATTTACTTAAGATTTCATCATTTTTCATCAGATTTTCTGGAGAATTATATTTGCTTCAAATTTCATCAGTTTTTTTATTTCATCATATTTTCATCAGACTTATGATTACTTCATATTTCATCATATTTTCTTCAGATTTATGTTTAAGTCAGATTTAATCATATTTTCTTCAGATTTACATTCTCTTCAAATTTCATCAGATTTTAATCAAATTCATCATAGTTTCTTCAAATTTATGTTCACTTCAAATTTCATTAATTTTTCTTCATATTTCATCTAATATCCTACAAATTTTAGTTTACATCAAATTTCATCAGTTTTTTTTTATTTCATCCGATTTTCTTCAGATTTATATAGACCTCAAATTTCATGAGTTTTTCATCAGATTTTTGTTCACTTCAAATTTCGTCAGACTTTGTTCAGATTTAATCAGATTTTCAGATTTAGGTTCCACTCAATTTCTTCAAATTTCATCCAATTTTCTTTTGATTTTCAATACATTTATGTTCACTTCATAATTAATCAGATTTCACCATATTTTTATGGACTTATGTATTTACTTCAAGGTTCATAAGATGTTCTTCAGATTTTGGTTTATATCAAAATTCATCAAATTTACTTAAGATTTCATCATTTTTAATCAGATTTTCTGGAGATTTATGTTTGCTTCAAATTTCATCAGTTTTTTTATTTCTTCATATTTTCTTTAAATTTATTCTCACTTAAAATTTCATTAGATTTTCTTCAGACTTATGATTACTTCATATTTCATCATATTTTCTTCAGATATATGTTTAAGTCGGAATTAATCATATTTTCTTAAGATTTACATTCTCTTCAAATTTCATCAGATTTTAATCAAATTCATCATAGTTTATTCAAATTTATGTTCACTTCAAATTTCATTAATTTTTCTTCATATTTCATCTAATATCCTACAAATTTTAGTTTACATCAAATTTCATCAGATTTTCTGGAGAATTATATTTGCTTCAAATTTCATCAGTTTTTTTATTTCATCATATTTTCTTTAAATTTATTCTCACTTAAAATTTCATCAGATTTTCTTCAGACTTATGATTACTTCATATTTCATCATATTTTCTTCAGATTTATGTTTAAGTCGGATTTAATCATATTTTCTTTAGATTTACATTCTCTTCAAATTTCATCATAGTTTCTTCAAATTTATGTTCACTTCAAATTTCATTAATTTTTCTTCATATTTCATCTAATATCCTATAAATTTTAGTTTACATCAAATTTCTTCAGTTTTTTTGTTATTTCATCCGATTTTCTTCAGATTTATAAAGACCTCAAATTTCATGAGTTTTTCATCAGATTTTTGTTCACTTCAAATTTAGTCAGACTTTATTCAGATTTAATCAGATTTTCAGATTTAGGTTCCACTCAATTTCTTCAAATTTCATCCAATTTTCTTTTGATTTGCAATACATTTATGTTCACTTCATAATTAATCAGATTTCACCATATTTTTATGGACTTATGTATTTACTTCAAGGTTCATAAGATGTTCTTCAGATTTTGGTTTATATCAAAATTCATCAAATTTACTTAAGATTTCATCATTTTTCATCAGATTTTCTGGAGAATTATATTTGCTTCAAATTTCATCAGTTTTTTTATTTCATCATATTTTCATCAGACTTATGATTACTTCATATTTCATCATATTTTCTTCAGATTTATGTTTAAGTCAGATTTAATCATATTTTCTTCAGATTTACATTCTTTTCAAATTTCATCAGATTTTAATCAAATTCATCATAGTTTCTTCAAATTTATGTTCACTTCAAATTTCATTAATTTTTCTTCATATTTCATCTAATATCCTACAAATTTTAGTTTACATCAAATTTCATCAGTTTTTTTTTTAATTTCATCCGATTTTCTTCAGATTTATATAGACCTCAAATTTCATGAGTTTTTCATCAGATTTTTGTTCACTTCAAATTTCGTCAGACTTTGTTCAGATTTAATCAGATTTTCAGATTTAGGTTCCACTCAATTTCTTCAAATTTCATCCAATTTTCTTTTGATTTTCAATACATTTATGTTCACTTCATAATTAATCAGATTTCACCATATTTTTATGGACTTATGTATTTACTTCAAGGTTCATAAGATGTTCTTCAGATTTTGGTTTATATCAAAATTCATCAAATTTACTTAAGATTTCATCATTTTTAATCAGATTTCTGGAGATTTATGTTTGCTTCAAATTTCATCAGTTTTTTTATTTCTTCATATTTTCTTTAAATTTATTCTCACTTAAAATTTCATTAGATTTTCTTTAGACTTATGATTACTTCATATTTCATCATATTTTCTTCAGATATATGTTTAAGTCGGAATTAATCATATTTTCTTAAGATTTACATTCTCTTCAAATTTCATCAGATTTTAATCAAATTCATCATAGTTTATTCAAATTTATGTTCACTTCAAATTTCATTAATTTTTCTTCATATTTCATCTAATATCCTACAAATTTTAGTTTACATCAAATTTCATCAGATTTTCTGGAGAATTATATTTGCTTCAAATTTCATCAGTTTTTTTATTTCATCATATTTTCTTTAAATTTATTCTCACTTAAAATTTCATCAGATTTTCTTCAGACTTATGATTACTTCATATTTCATCATATTTTCTTCAGATATATGTTTAAGTCGGAATTAATCATGTTTTCTTAAGATTTACATTCTCTTCAAATTTCCTCAGATTTTAATCAAATTCATCATAGTTTATTCAAATTTATGTTCACTTCAAATTTCATTAATTTTTCTTCATATTTAATCTAATATCCTACAAATTTTAGTTTACATCAAATTTCATCAGATTTTCTGGAGAATTATATTTGCTTCAAATTTCATCAGTTTTTTTATTTCATCATATTTTCTTTAAATTTATTCTCACTTAAAATTTCATCAGATTTTCTTCAGACTTATGATTACTTCATATTTCATCATATTTTCTTCAGATTTATGTTTAAGTCGGATTTAATCATATTTTCTTAAGATTTACATTCTCTTCAAATTTCATCAGATTTTAATCAAATTCATCTTAGTTTCTTCAAATTTATGTTCACTTCAAATTTCATTAATTTTTCTTCATATTTCATCTAATATCCTACAAATTTTAGTTTACATCAAATTTCTTCAGCTTTTTTTTATTTCATCCGATTTTCTTCAGATTTATATAGACCTCAAATTTCATGAGTTTTTCATCAGATTTTTGTTCACTTCAAATTTCGTTAGACTTTGTTCAGATTTAATCAGATTTTCAGATTTAGGTTCCACTCAATTTCATCCAATTTTCTTTTGATTTTCAATACATTTATGTTCACTTCATAATTAATCAGATTTCACCATATTTTTATGGACTTATGTATTTACTTCAAGGTTCATAAGATGTTCTTCAGATTTTGGTTTATATCAAAATTCATCAAATTTACTTAAGATTTCATCATTTTTCATCAGATTTTCTGGAGATTTATATTTGCTTCAAATTTCATCAGTTTTTTTATTTCATCCTATTTTCTTTAAATTTATTCTCACTTAAAATTTCATCAGATTTTCTTCAGACTTATGATTACTTCTTATTTCATCATATTTTCTTCAGATATATGTTTAAGTCGGATTTAATCATATTTTCTTTAGATTTACATTCTCTTCAAATTTCATCAGATTTTAATCAAATTCATCATAGTTTCTTCAAATTTATGTTCACTTCAAATTTCATTAATTTTTCTTCATATTTCATCTAATATCCTACAAATTTTAGTTTACATCAAATTTCATCAGTTTTTTTTTTATTTCATCCGATTTTCTTCAGATTTATATAGACCTCAAATTTCATGAGTTTTTCATCAGATTTTTGTTCACTTCAAATTTCGTCAGACTTTGTTCAGATTTAATCAGATTTTCAGATTTAGGTTCCACTCAATTTCTTCAAATTTCATCCAATTTTCTTTTGATTTTCAATACATTTATGTTCACTTCATAATTAATCAGATTTCACCATATTTTTATGGACTTATGTATTTACTTCAAGGTTCATAAGATGTTCTTCAGATTTTGGTTTATATCAAAATTCATCAAATTTACTCAAGATTTCATCATTTTTCATCAGATTTTCTGGAGATTTATATTTGCTTCAAATTTCATCAGTTTTTTTATTTCATCATATTTTCTTTATATTTATTCTCACTTAAAATTTCATCAGATTTTCTTCAGACTTATGATTACTTCATATTTCATCATATTTTATTCAGATTTATGTTTAAGTCAGATTTAATCATATTTTCTTAAGATTTACATTCTCTTCAAATTTCATCAGATTTTAATCAAATTCATCATAGTTTCGTCAAATTTATGTTCACTTCAAATTTCATAATTTTTCTTCAAATTTCATCTAATATCCTACAAATTTTAGTTTACATCAAATTTCATCAGTTTTTTTTTATTTCATCCGATTTTCTTCAGATTTATATAGACCTCAAATTTCATGAGTTTTTCATCAGATTTTTGTTCACTTCAAATTTCGTCAGACTTTGTTCAGATTTAATCAGATTTTCAGATTTAGGTTCCACTCAATTTCTTCAAATTTCATCCAATTTTCTTTTGATTTTCAATACATTTATGTTCACTTCATAATTAATCAGATTTCACCATATTTTTATGGACTTATGTATTTACTTCAAGGTTCATAAGATGTTCTTCAGATTTTGGTTTATATCAAAATTCATCAAATTTACTTAAGATTTCATCATTTTTAATCAGATTTTCTGGACATTTATGTTTGCTTCAAATTTCATCAGTTTTTTTATTTCTTCATATTTTCTTTAAATTTATTCTCACTTAAAATTTCATTAGATTTTCTTTAGACTTATGATTACTTCATATTTCATCATATTTTCTTCAGATATATGTTTAAGTCGGAATTAATCATATTTTCTTAAGATTTACATTCTCTTCAAATTTCATCAGATTTTAATCAAATTCATCATAGTTTATTCAAATTTATGTTCACTTCAAATTTCATTAATTTTTCTTCATATTTCATCTAATATCCTACAAATTTTAGTTTACATTAAATTTCATCAGATTTTCTGGAGAATTATATTTGCTTCAAATTTCATCAGTTTTTTTATTTCATCATATTTTCTTTAAATTTATTCTCACTTAAAATTTCATCAGATTTTCTTCAGACTTATGATTACTTCATATTTCATCATATTTATTCAGATTTATGTTTAAGTCGGATTTAATCATATTTTCTTCAAATTTCATCAGATTTTAATCAAATTCATCTTAGTTTCTTCAAATTTATGTTCACTTCAAATTTCATTAATTTTTCTTCATATTTCATCTAATATCCTACAAATTTTAGTTTACATCAAATTTCTTCAGTTTTTTTTTTATTTCATCCGATTTTCTTCAGATTTATATAGACCTCAAATTTCATGAGTTTTTCATCAGATTTTTGTTCACTTCAAATTTCGTCAGACTTTGTTCAGATTTAATCAGATTTTCAGATTTAGGTTCCACTCAATTTCATCCAATTTTCTTTTGATTTTCAATACATTTATGTTCACTTCATAATTAATCAGATTTCACCATATTTTTATGGACTTATGTATTTACTTCAAGGTTCATAAGATGTTCTTCAGATTTTGGTTTATATCAAAATTCATCAAATTTACTTAAGATTTCATCATTTTTCATCAGATTTTCTGGAGATTTATATTTGCTTCAAATTTCATCAGTTTTTTTATTTCATCATATTTTCTTTAAATTTATTCTCACTTAAAATTTCATCAGATTTTCTTCAGACTTATGATTACTTCATATTTCATCATATTTTCTTCAGATTTATGTTTAAGTCAGATTTAATCATATTTTCTTAAGATTTACATTCTCTTCAAATTTCATCAGATTTTAATCAAATTCATCATAGTTTCGTCAAATTTATGTTCACTTCAAATTTCATAATTTTTCTTCAAATTTCATCTAATATCCTACAAATTTTAGTTTACATCAAATTTCATCAGTTTTTTTTTATTTCATCCGATTTTCTTCAGATTTATATAGACCTCAAATTTCATCAGATTTTTGTTCACTTCAAATTTCGTCAGACTTTGTTCAGATTTAATCAGATTTTCAGATTTAGGTTCCACTCAATTTCTTCAAATTTCATCCAATTTTCTTTTGATTTTCAATACATTTATGTTCACTTCATAATTAATCAGATTTCACCATATTTTTATGGACTTATGTATTTACTTCAAGGTTCATAAGATGTTCTTCAGATTTTGGTTTATATCAAAATTCATCAAATTTACTTAAGATTTCATCATTTTTCATCAGATATTCTGGAGAATTATATTTGCTTCAAATTTCATCAGTTTTTTTATTTCATCAGATTTTCTTTAAATTTATTCTCACTTAAAATTTCATCAGATTTTCTTCAGACTTATGATTACTTCATATTTCATCATATTTTCTTCAGATTTATGTTTAAGTAAGATTTAATCATATTTTCTTAAGATTTACATTCTCTTCAAATTTCATTAATTTTTCTTCAAATTTCATCTAATATCCTACAAATTTTAGTTTACATCAAATTTCATCAGTTTTTTTTATTTCATCCGATTTTCTTCAGATTTATATAGACCTCAAATTTCATGAGTTTTTCATCAGATTTTTGTTCACTTCAAATTTCATCAGACTTTGTTTAGATATAATCAGATTTTCAGATTTAGGTTCCACTCAATTTCTTCAAATTTCATCCAATTTTCTTTTGATTTTCAATACATTTATGTTCACTTCATAATTAGTCAGATTTCACCATATTTTTATGGATTTATGTATTTACTTCAAGGTTCATAAGATGTTCTTCAGATTTTGGTTTATATCAAAATTCATCAAATTTACTTAAGATTTCATCATTTTTCATCAGATTTTCTGGAGATTTATATTTGCTTCAAATTTCATCAGTTTTTTTATTTCATCATATTTTCTTTAAATTTATTCTCACTTAAAATTTCATTAGATTTTCTTCAGACTTATGATTACTTCATATTTCATCATATTTTCTTCAGATATATGTTTAAGTCGGATTTAATCATATTTTCTTAAGATTTACATTCTCTTCAAATTTCATCAGATTTTAATCAAATTCATCATAGTTTCTTCAAATTTATGTTCACTTCAAATTTCATTAATTTTTCTTCAAATTTCATATAATATCCTACAACTTTTAGTTTACATCAAATTTCATCCGTTTTTTTTTATTTCATCTGATTTTCTTCAGATTTATATAGACCTCAAATTTCATGAGTTTTTCATCAGATTTTTGTTCACTTAAAATTTCGACAGACTTTGTTCAGATTTAATCAAATTTTCAGATTTAGGTTCCACTCAATTTCTTCAAATTTCATCCAATTTTCTTTTGATTTTCAATACATTTATGTTCACTTCATAATTAATCAGATTTCACCATATTTTTATGGACTTGTGTATTTACTTCAAGGTTCATAAGATGTTCTTCAGATTTTGGTTTATATCAAAATTCATCAAATTTACTTAAGATTTCATCATTTTTCATCAGATTTTCTGGAGAATTATATTTGCTTCAAATTTCATCAGTTTTTTTATTTCATCAGATTTTCTTTAAATTTATTCTCACTTAAAATTTCATTAGATTTTCTTCAGACTTATGATTACTTCATATTTCATCATATTTTCTTCAGATATATGTTTAAGTCGGATTTAATCATATTTTCTTAAGATTTACATTCTCTTCAAATTTCATCAGATTTTAATCAAATTCATCATAGTTTCTTCAAATTTATGTTCACTTCAAATTTCATTAATTTTTCTTCAAATTTCATATAATATCCTACAAATTTTAGTTTACATCAAATTTCATCCGCTTTTTTTTTATTTCATCTGATTTTCTTCAGATTTATATAGACCTCAAATTTCATGAGTTTTTCATCAGATTTTTGTTCACTTAAAATTTCGTCAGACTTTGTTCAGATTTAATCAAATTTTCAGATTTAGGTTCCACTCAATTTCTTCAAATTTCATCCAATTTTCTTTTGATTTTCAATACATTTATGTTCACTTCATAATTAATCAGATTTCACCATATTTTTATGGACTTGTGTATTTACTTCAAGGTTCATAAGATGTTCTTCAGATTTTGGTTTATATCAAAATTCATCAAATTTACTTAAGATTTCATCATTTTTCATCAGATTTTCTGGAGAATTATATTTGCTTCAAATTTCATCAGTTTTTTTATTTCATCAGATTTTCATCAGACTTATGATTACTTCATATTTCATCATATTTTCTTCAGATATATGTTTAAGTCGGATTTAATCATATTTTCTTAAGATTTACATTCTCTTCAAATTTCATCAGATTTTAATCAAATTCATCATAGTTTCTTCAAATTTCATTAATTTTTCTTCATATTTCATCTAATATCCTACAAATTTTAGTTTACATCAAATTTCATCAGTTTTTTTTTATTTCATCCGATTTTCTTCAGATTTATATAAACCTCAAATTTCATGAGTTTTTCATCAGATTTTTGTTCACTTCAAATTTCGTCAGACTTTGTTCAGATTTAATCAGATTTTCAGATTTAGGTTCCACTCAATTTCTTCAAATTTCATCCAATTTTCTTTTGATTTGCAATACATTTATGTTCACTTCATAATTAATCAGATTTCACCATATTTTTATGGACTTATGTATTTACTTCAAGGTTCATAAGATGTTCTTCAGATTTTGGTTTATATCAAAATTCATCAAATTTACTTAAGATTTCATCATTTTTCATCATATTTTCTGGAGATTTATATTTGCTTCAAATTTCATCAGTTTTTTTATTTCATCATATTTTCTTTAAATTTATTCTCACTTAAAATTTCATCAGATTTTCTTCAGACTTATGATTACTTCATATTTCATCATATTTTCTTCAGATTTATGTTTAAGTCAGATTTAATCATATTTTCTTAAGATTTACATTCTCTTCAAATTTCATCAGATTTTAATCAAATTCATCATAGTTTCGTCAAATTTATGTTCACTTCAAATTTCATTAATTTTTCTTCAAATTTCATCTAATATCCTACAAATTTTAGTTTACATCAAATTTCATCAGTTTTTTTTTATTTCATCCGATTTTCTTCAGATTTATATAGACCTCAAATTTCATGAGTTTTTCATCAGATTTTTGTTCACTTCAAATTTCGTCAGACTTTGTTCAGATTTAATCAGATTTTCAGATTTAGGTTCCACTCAATTTCTTCAAATTTCATCCAATTTTCTTTTGATTTTCAATACATTTATGTTCACTTCATAATTAATCAGATTTCACCATATTTTTATGGACTTATGTATTTACTTCAAGGTTCATAAGATGTTCTTCAGATTTTGGTTTATATCAAAATTCATCAAATTTACTTAAGATTTCATCATTTTTCATCAGATTTTCTGGAGATTTATATTTGCTTCAAATTTCATCAGTTTTTTTATTTCATCATATTTTCTTTAAATTTATTCTCACTTAAAATTTCATCAGATTTTCTTCAGACTTATGATTACTTCATATTTCATCATATTTTCTTCAGATTTATGTTTAAGTCAGATTTAATCATATTTTCTTAAGATTTACATTCTCTTCAAATTTCATCAGATTTTAATCAAATTCATCATAGTTTCGTCAAATTTATGTTCACTTCAAATTTCATTAATTTTTCTTCAAATTTCATCTAATATCCTACAAATTTTAGTTTACATCAAATTTCATCAGTTTTTTTTTATTTCATCCGATTTTCTTCAGATTTATATAGACCTCAAATTTCATGAGTTTTTCATCAGATTTTTGTTCACTTCAAATTTCGTCAGACTTTGTTCAGATTTAATCAGATTTTCAGATTTAGGTTCCACTCAATTTCTTCAAATTTCATCCAATTTTCTTTTGATTTTCAATACATTTATGTTCACTTCATAATTAATCAGATTTCACCATATTTTTATGGACTTATGTATTTACTTCAAGGTTCATAAGATGTTCTTCAGATTTTGGTTTATATCAAAATTCATCAAATTTACTTAAGATTTCATCATTTTTCATCAGATTTTCTGGAGATTTATATTTGCTTCAAATTTCATCAGTTTTTTTATTTCATCATATTTTCTTTAAATTTATTCTCACTTAAAATTTCATCAGATTTTCTTCAGACTTATGATTACTTCATATTTCATCATATTTTCTTCAGATTTATGTTTAAGTCAGATTTAATCATATTTTCTTAAGATTTACATTCTCTTCAAATTTCATCAGATTTTAATCAAATTCATCATAGTTTCGTCAAATTTATGTTCACTTCAAATTTCATTAATTTTTCTTCAAATTTCATCTAATATCCTACAAATTTTAGTTTACATCGAATTTCATCAGTTTTTTTTTATTTCATCCGATTTTCTTCAGATTTATATAGACCTCAAATTTCATGAGTTTTTCATCAGATTTTTGTTCACTTCAAATTTCGTCAGACTTTGTTCAGATTTAATCAGATTTTCAGATTTAGGTTCCACTCAATTTCTTCAAATTTCATCCAATTTTCTTTTGATTTTCAATACATTTATGTTCACTTCATAATTAATCAGATTTCACCATATTTTTATGGACTTATGTATTTACTTCAAGGTTCATAAGATGTTCTTCAGATTTTGGTTTATATCAAAATTCATCAAATTTACTTAAGATTTCATCATTTTTCATCAGATTTTCTGGAGATTTATATTTGCTTCAAATTTCATCAGTTTTTTTATTTCATCATATTTTCTTTAAATTTATTCTCACTTAAAATTTCATCAGATTTTCTTCAGACTTATGATTACTTCATATTTCATCATATTTTCTTCAGATTTATGTTTAAGTCAGATTTAATCATATTTTCTTAAGATTTACATTCTCTTCAAATTTCATCAGATTTTAATCAAATTCATCATAGTTTCGTCAAATTTATGTTCACTTCAAATTTCATTAATTTTTCTTCAAATTTCATCTAATATCCTACAAATTTTAGTTTACATCAAATTTCATCAGTTTTTTTTTATTTCATCCGATTTTCTTCAGATTTATATAGACCTCAAATTTCATGAGTTTTTCATCAAATTTTTGTTCACTTCAAATTTCGTCAGACTTTGTTCAGATTTAATCAGATTTTCAGATTTAGGTTCCACTCAATTTCTTCAAATTTCATCCAATTTTCTTTTGATTTTCAATACATTTATGTTCACTTCATAATTAATCAGATTTCACCATATTTTTATGGACTTATGTATTTACTTCAAGGTTCATAAGATGTTCTTCAGATTTTGGTTTATATCAAAATTCATCAAATTTACTTAAGATTTCATCATTTTTCATCATATTTTCTGGAGATTTATATTTGCTTCAAATTTCATCAGTTTTTTTATTTCATCATATTTTCTTTAAATTTATTCTCACTTAAAATTTCATCAGATTTTCTTCAGACTTATGATTACTTCATATTTCATCATATTTTCTTCAGATTTATGTTTAAGTCAGATTTAATCATATTTTCTTAAGATTTACATTCTCTTCAAATTTCATCAGATTTTAATCAAATTCATCATAGTTTCGTCAAATTTATGTTCACTTCAAATTTCATTAATTTTTCTTCAAATTTCATCTAATATCCTACAAATTTTAGTTTACATCAAATTTCATCAGTTTTTTTTTATTTCATCCGATTTTCTTCAGATTTATATAGACCTCAAATTTCATGAGTTTTGCATCAGATTTTTGTTCACTTCAAATTTCGTCAGACTTTGTTCAGATTTAATCAAATTTTCAGATTTAGGTTCCACTCAATTTCTTCAAATTTCTCCAAATTTCTTTTGATTTTCAATACATTTATGTTCACTTCATAATTAATCAGATTTCACCATATTTTTATGGACTTATGTATTTACTTCAAGGTTCATAAGATGTTCTTCAGATTTTGGTTTATATCAAAATTCATCAAATTTACTTAAGATTTCATCATTTTTCATCAGATTTTCTGGAGATTTATATTTGCTTCAAATTTCATCAGTTTTTTTATTTCATCATATTTTCTTTAAATTTATTCTCACTTAAAATTTCATCAGATTTTCTTCAGACTTATGATTACTTCATATTTCATCATATTTTCTTCAGATTTATGTTTAAGTCAGATTTAATCATATTTTCTTAAGATTTACATTCTCTTCAAATTTCATCAGATTTTAATCAAATTCATCATAGTTTCGTCAAATTTATGTTCACTTCAAATTTCATTAATTTTTCTTCAAATTTCATCTAATATCCTACAAATTTTAGTTTACATCAAATTTCATCAGTTTTTTTTTATTTCATCCGATTTTCTTCAGATTTATATAGACCTCAAATTTCACGAGTTTTTCATCAGATTTTTGTTCACTTCAAATTTCGTCAGACTTTGTTCAGATTTAATCAGATTTTCAGATTTAGGTTCCACTCAATTTCTTCAAATTTCATCCAATTTTCTTTTGATTTTCAATACATTTATGTTCACTTCATAATTAATCAGATTTCACCATATTTTTATGGACTTATGTATTTACTTCAAGGTTCATAAGATGTTCTTCAGATTTTGGTTTATATCAAAATTCATCAAATTTACTTAAGATTTCATCATTTTTCATCAGATTTTCTGGAGATTTATATTTGCTTCAAATTTCATCAGTTTTTTTATTTCATCATATTTTCTTTAAATTTATTCTCACTTAAAATTTCATCAGATTTTCTTCAGACTTATGATTACTTCATATTTCATCATATTTTCTTCAGATTTATGTTTAAGTCAGATTTAATCATATTTTCTTAAGATTTACATTCTCTTCAAATTTCATCAGATTTTAATCAAATTCATCATAGTTTCGTCAAATTTATGTTCACTTCAAATTTCATTAATTTTTCTTCAAATTTCATCTAATATCCTACAAATTTTAGTTTACATCAAATTTCATCAGTTTTTTTTTATTTCATCCGATTTTCTTCAGATTTATATAGACCTCAAATTTCACGAGTTTTTCATCAGATTTTTGTTCACTTCAAATTTCGTCAGACTTTGTTCAGATTTAATCAGATTTTCAGATTTAGGTTCCACTCAATTTCTTCAAATTTCATCCAATTTTCTTTTGATTTTCAATACATTTATGTTCACTTCATAATTAATCAGATTTCACCATATTTTTATGGACTTATGTATTTACTTCAAGGTTCATAAGATGTTCTTCAGATTTTGGTTTATATCAAAATTCATCAAATTTACTTAAGATTTCATCATTTTTCATCAGATTTTCTGGAGATTTATATTTGCTTCAAATTTCATCAGTTTTTTTATTTCATCATATTTTCTTTAAATTTATTCTCACTTAAAATTTCATCAGATTTTCTTCAGACTTATGATTACTTCATATTTCATCATATTTTCTTCAGATTTATGTTTAAGTCAGATTTAATCATATTTTCTTAAGATTTACATTCTCTTCAAATTTCATCAGATTTTAATCAAATTCATCATAGTTTCGTCAAATTTATGTTCACTTCAAATTTCATTAATTTTTCTTCAAATTTCATCTAATATCCTACAAATTTTAGTTTACATCAAATTTCATCAGTTTTTTTTTATTTCATCCGATTTTCTTCAGATTTATATAGACCTCAAATTTCATGAGTTTTTCATCAAATTTTTGTTCACTTCAAATTTCGTCAGACTTTGTTCAGATTTAATCAGATTTTAAGATTTAGGTTCCACTCAATTTCTTCAAATTTCATCCAATTTTCTTTTGATTTTCAATACATTTATGTTCACTTCATAATTAATCAGATTTCACCATATTTTTAAGGACTTATGTATTTACTTCAAGTTTCATAAGATGTTCTTCAGATTTTGGTTTATATCAAAATTCATCAAATTTACTTAAGATTTCATCATTTTTCATCAAATTTTTTTGAGATTTATATTTGCTACAAATTTCATCAGTTTTTTTATTTCATCATATTTTCTTTAAATTTATTCTCACTTAAAATTTCATCAGATTTTCTTCAGACTTATGATTACTTCATATTTCATCATATTTTCTTCAGATTTATGTTTAAGTCAGATTTAATCATATTTTCTTAAGATTTACATTCTCTTCAAATTTCATCAGATTTTAATCAAATTCATCATAGTTTCGTCAAATTTATGTTCACTTCAAATTTCATTAATTTTTCTTCAAATTTCATCTCATATCCTACAAATTTTAGTTTACATCAAATTTCATCAGTTTTTTTTTATTTCATCCGATTTTCTTCAGATTTATATAGACCTCAAATTTCATGAGTTTTTCATCAGATTTTTGTTCACTTCAAATTTCGTCAGACTTTGTTCAGATTTAATCAGATTTTCAGATTTAGGTTCCACTCAATTTCTTCAAATTTCATCCAATTTTCTTTTGATTTTCAATACATTTATGTTCACTTCATAATTAATCAGATTTCACCATATTTTTATGGACTTATGTATTTACTTCAAGGTTCATAAGATGTTCTTCAGATTTTGGTTTATATCAAAATTCATCAAATTTACTTAAGATTTCATAATTTTTCATCAGATTTTCTGGAGATTTATATTTGCTTCAAATTTCATCAGTTTTTTTATTTCATCATATTTTCTTTAAATTTATTCTCACTTAAAATTTCATCAGATTTTCTTCAGACTTATGATTACTTCATATTTCATCATATTTTCTTCAGATTTATGTTTAAGTCAGATTTAATCATATTTTCTTAAGATTTACATTCTCTTCAAATTTCATCAGATTTTAATCAAATTCATCATAGTTTCGTCAAATTTATGTTCACTTCAAATTTCATTAATTTTTCTTCAAATTTCATCTCATATCCTACAAATTTTAGTTTACATCAAATTTCATCAGTTTTTTTTATTTCATCCGATTTTCTTCAGATTTATATAGACCTCAAATTTCATGAGTTTTTCATCAGATTTTTGTTCACTTCAAATTTCGTCAGACTTTGTTCAGATTTAATCAGATTTTCAGATTTAGGTTCCACTCAATTTCATCCAATTTTCTTTTGATTTTCAATACATTTATGTTCACTTCATAATTAATCAGATTTCACCATATTTTTATGGACTTATGTATTTACTTCAAGGTTCATAAGATGTTCTTCAGATTTTGGTTTATATCAAAATTCATCAAATTTACTTAAGATTTCATAATTTTTCATCAGATTTTCTGGAGATTTATATTTGCTTCAAATTTCATCAGTTTTTTTATTTCATCATATTTTCTTTAAATTTATTCTCACTTAAAATTTCATCAGATTTTCTTCAGACTTATGATTACTTCATATTTCATCATATTTTCTTCAGATTTATGTTTAAGTCAGATTTAATCATATTTTCTTAAGATTTACATTCTCTTCAAATTTCATCAGATTTTAATCAAATTCATCATAGTTTCGTCAAATTTATGTTCACTTCAAATTTCATTAATTTTTCTTCAAATTTCATCTCATATCCTACAAATTTTAGTTTACATCAAATTTCATCAGTTTTTTTTTATTTCATCCGATTTTCTTCAGATTTATATAGACCTCAAATTTCATGAGTTTTTCATCAGATTTTTGTTCACTTCAAATTTCGTCAGACTTTGTTCAGATTTAATCAGACTTTCAGATTTAGGTTCCACTCAATTTCTTCAAATTTCATCCAATTTTCTTTTGATTTTCAATACATTTATGTTCACTTCATAATTAATCAGATTTCACCATATTTTTAAGGACTTATGTATTTACTTCAAGTTTCATAAGATGTTCTTCAGATTTTGGTTTATATCAAAATTCATCAAATTTACTTAAGATTTCATCATTTTTCATCAGATTTTTTGGAGATTTATATTTGCTTCAAATTTCATCAGTTTTTTTATTTCATCATATTTTCTTTAAATTTATTCTCACTTAAAATTTCATCAGATTTTCTTCAGACTTATGATTACTTCATATTTCATCATATTTTCTTCAGATTTATGTTTAAGTCAGATTTAATCATATTTTCTTAAGATTTACATTCTCTTCAAATTTCATCAGATTTTAATCAAATTCATCATAGTTTCGTCAAATTTATGTTCACTTCAAATTTCATTAATTTTTCTTCAAATTTCATCTAATATCCTACAAATTTTAGTTTACATCAAATTTCATCAGTTTTTTTTTATTTCATCCGATTTTCTTCAGATTTATATAGACCTCAAATTTCATGAGTTTTTCATCAGATTTTTGTTCACTTCAAATTTCGTCAAATTTTGTTCAGATTTAATCAGATTTTCAGATTTAGGTTCCACTCAATTTCTTCAAATTTCATCCAATTTTCTTTTGATTTTCAATACATTTATGTTCACTTCATAATTAATCAGATTTCACCATATTTTTAAGGACTTATGTATTTACTTCAAGGTTCATAAGATGTTCTTCAGATTTTGGTTTATATCAAAATTCATCAAATTTACTTAAGATTTCATCATTTTTCATCAGATTTTCTGGAGATTTATATTTGCTTCAAATTTCATCAGTTTTTTTATTTCATCATATTTTCTTTAAATTTATTCTCACTTAAAATTTCATCAGATTTTCTTCAAACTTATTACTTCATATTTCATCATATTTTCTTCAGATTTATGTTTAAGTCAGATTTAATCATATTTTCTTAAGATTTACGTTCTCTTCAAATTTCATCAGATTTTAATCAAATTCATCATAGTTTCGTCAAATTTATGTTCACTTCAAATTTCATTAATTTTTCTTCAAATTTCATCTCATATCCTACAAATTTTAGTTTACATCAAATTTCATCAGTTTTTTTTTATTTCATCCGATTTTCTTCAGATTTATATAGACCTCAAATTTCATGAGTTTTTCATCAGATTTTTGTTCACTTCAAATTTAGTCAGACTTTATTCAGATTTAATCAGATTTTCAGATTTAGGTTCCACTCAATTTCTTCAAATTTCATCCAATTTTCTTTTGATTTTCAATACATTTATGTTCACTTCATAATTAATCAGATTTCACCATATTTTTATGGACTTATGTATTTACTTCAAGGTTCATAAGATGTTCTTCAGATTTTGGTTTATATCAAAATTCATCAAATTTACTAAGATTTCATCATTTTTCATCAGATTTTCTGGAGATTTATATTTGCTTCAAATTTCATCAGTTTTTTTATTTCATCATATTTTCTTTAAATTTATTCTCACTTAAAATTTCATCAGATTTTCTTCAGACTTATGATTACTTCATATTTCATCATATTTTCTTCAGATTTATGTTTAAGTCAGATTTAATCATATTTTCTTAAGATTTACATTCTCTTCAAATTTCATCAGATTTTAATCAAATTCATCATAGTTTCGTCAAATTTATGTTCACTTCAAATTTCATTAATTTTTCTTCACATTTCATCTAATATCCTACAAATTTTAGTTTACATCAAATTTCATCAGTTTTTTTTTATTTCATCCGATTTTCTTCAGATTTATATAGACCTCAAATTTCATGAGTTTTTCATCAGATTTTTGTTCACTTCAAATTTCGTCAGACTTTGTTCAGATTTAATCAGATTTTCAGATTTAGGTTCCACTCAATTTCTTCAAATTTCATCCAATTTTCTTTTGATTTTCAATACATTTATGTTCACTTCATAATTAATCAGATTTCACCATATTTTTAAGGACTTATGTATTTACTTCAAGGTTCATAAGATGTTCTTCAGATTTTGGTTTATATCAAAATTCATCAAATTTACTTAAGATTTCATCATTTTTCATCAGATTTTCTGGAGATTTATATTTGCTTCAAATTTCATCAGTTTTTTTATTTCATCATATTTTCTTTAAATTTATTCTCACTTAAAATTTCATCAGATTTTCTTCAAACTTATTACTTCATATTTCATCATATTTTCTTCAGATTTATGTTTAAGTCAGATTTAATCATATTTTCTTAAGATTTACGTTCTCTTCAAATTTCATCAGATTTTAATCAAATTCATCATAGTTTCGTCAAATTTATGTTCACTTCAAATTTCATTAATTTTTCTTCAAATTTCATCTCATATCCTACAAATTTTAGTTTACATCAAATTTCATCAGTTTTTTTTTATTTCATCCGATTTTCTTCAGATTTATATAGACCTCAAATTTCATGAGTTTTTCATCAGATTTTTGTTCACTTCAAATTTAGTCAGACTTTATTCAGATTTAATCAGATTTTCAGATTTAGGTTCCACTCAATTTCTTCAAATTTCATCCAATTTTCTTTTGATTTTCAATACATTTATGTTCACTTCATAATTAATCAGATTTCACCATATTTTTATGGACTTATGTATTTACTTCAAGGTTCATAAGATGTTCTTCAGATTTTGGTTTATATCAAAATTCATCAAATTTACTAAGATTTCATCATTTTTCATCAGATTTTCTGGAGATTTATATTTGCTTCAAATTTCATCAGTTTTTTTATTTCATCATATTTTCTTTAAATTTATTCTCACTTAAAATTTCATCAGATTTTCTTCAGACTTATGATTACTTCATATTTCATCATATTTTCTTCAGATTTATGTTTAAGTCAGATTTAATCATATTTTCTTAAGATTTACATTCTCTTCAAATTTCATCAGATTTTAATCAAATTCATCATAGTTTCGTCAAATTTATGTTCACTTCAAATTTCATTAATTTTTCTTCACATTTCATCTAATATCCTACAAATTTTAGTTTACATCAAATTTCATCAGTTTTTTTTTATTTCATCCGATTTTCTTCAGATTTATATAGACCTCAAATTTCATGAGTTTTTCATCAGATTTTTGTTCACTTCAAATTTCGTCAGACTTTGTTCAGATTTAATCAGATTTTCAGATTTAGGTTCCACTCAATTTCTTCAAATTTCATCCAATTTTCTTTTGATTTTCAATACATTTATGTTCACTTCATAATTAATCAGATTTCACCATATTTTTAAGGACTTATGTATTTACTTCAAGGTTCATAAGATGTTCTTCAGATTTTGGTTTATATCAAAATTCATCAAATTTACTTAAGATTTCATCATTTTTCATCATTTTTTCTGGAGATTTATATTTGCTTCAAATTTCATCAGTTTTTTTATTTCATCATATTTTCTTTAAATTTATTCTCACTTAAAATTTCATCAGATTTTCTTCAGACTTATTACTTCATATTTTATCATATTTTCTTCAGATTTATGTTTAAGTCAGATTTAATCATATTTTCTTAAGATTTACATTCTCTTCAAATTTCATCAGATTTTAATCAAAT
The DNA here is from genome assembly GCA_948472305.1 of Vicia faba. Taxonomy (NCBI): domain Eukaryota; kingdom Viridiplantae; phylum Streptophyta; class Magnoliopsida; order Fabales; family Fabaceae; genus Vicia; species Vicia faba. The sequence goes on from CATIWC010003750.1 coordinate 21,897, forward strand.
TCATCATAGTTTCGTCAAATTTATGTTCACTTCAAATTTCATTAATTTTTCTTCAAATTTCATCTCATATCCTACAAATTTTAGTTTACATCAAATTTCATCAGTTTTTTTTTATTTCATCCGATTTTCTTCAGATTTATATAGACCTCAAATTTCAGGAGTTTTTCATCAGATTTTTGTTCACTTCAAATTTCGTCAGACTTTGTTCAGATTTAATCAGATTTTCAGATTTAGGTTCCACTCAATTTCATCCAATTTTCTTTTGATTTTCAATACATTTATGTTCACTTCATAATTAATCAGATTTCACCATATTTTTATGGACTTATGTATTTACTTCAAGGTTCATAAGATGTTCTTCAGATTTTGGTTTATATCAAAATTCATCAAATTTACTTAAGATTTCATAATTTTTCATCAGATTTTCTGGAGATTTATATTTGCTTCAAATTTCATCAGTTTTTTTATTTCATCATATTTTCTTTAAATTTATTCTCACTTTAAAATTTCATCAGATTTTCTTCAGACTTATGATTACTTCATATTTCATCATATTTTCTTCAGATTTATGTTTAAGTCAGATTTAATCATATTTTCTTAAGATTTACATTCTCTTCAAATTTCATCAGATTTTAATCAAATTCATCATAGTTTCGTCAAATTTATGTTCACTTCAGATTTCATTAATTTTTCTTCAAATTTCATCTCATATCCTACAAATTTTAGTTTACATCAAATTTCATCAGTTTTTTTTTATTTCATCCGATTTTCTTCAGATTTATATAGACCTCAAATTTCATGAGTTTTTCATCAAATTTTTGTTCACTTCAAATTTCGTCAGACTTTGTTCAGATTTAATCAGACTTTCAGATTTAGGTTCCACTCAATTTCTTCAAATTTCATCCAATTTTCTTTTGATTTTCAATACATTTATGTTCACTTCATAATTAATCAGATTTCACCATATTTTTAAGGACTTATGTATTTACTTCAAGTTTCATAAGATGTTCTTCAGATTTTGGTTTATATCAAAATTCATCAAATTTACTTAAGATTTCATCATTTTTCATCAGATTTTTTGGAGATTTATATTTGCTTCAAATTTCATCAGTTTTTTTATTTCATCATATTTTCTTTAAATTTATTCTCACTTAAAATTTCATCAGATTTTCTTCAGACTTATGATTACTTCATATTTCATCATATTTTCTTCAGATTTATGTTTAAGTCAGATTTAATCATATTTTCTTAAGATTTACATTCTCTTCAAATTTCATCAGATTTTAATCAAATTCATCATAGTTTCGTCAAATTTATGTTCACTTCAAATTTCATTAATTTTTCTTCACATTTCATCTAATATCCTACAAATTTTAGTTTACATCAAATTTCATCAGTTTTTTTTTATTTCATCCGATTTTCTTCAGATTTATATAGACCTCAAATTTCATGAGTTTTTCATCAGATTTTTGTTCACTTCAAATTTCGTCAGACTTTGTTCAGATTTAATCAGATTTTCAGATTTAGGTTCCACTCAATTTCTTCAAATTTCATCCAATTTTCTTTTGATTTTCAATACATTTATGTTCACTTCATAATTAATCAGATTTCACCATATTTTTAAGGACTTATGTATTTACTTCAAGGTTCATAAGATGTTCTTCAGATTTTGGTTTATATCAAAATTCATCAAATTTACTTAAGATTTCATCATTTTTCATCAGATTTTCTGGAGATTTATATTTGCTTCAAATTTCATCAGTTTTTTTATTTCATCATATTTTCTTTAAATTTATTCTCACTTAAAATTTCATCAGATTTTCTTCAAACTTATTACTTCATATTTCATCATATTTTCTTCAGATTTATGTTTAAGTCAGATTTAATCATATTTTCTTAAGATTTACGTTCTCTTCAAATTTCATCAGATTTTAATCAAATTCATCATAGTTTCGTCAAATTTATGTTCACTTCAAATTTCATTAATTTTTCTTCAAATTTCATCTCATATCCTACAAATTTTAGTTTACATCAAATTTCATCAGTTTTTTTTTATTTCATCCGATTTTCTTCAGATTTATATAGACCTCAAATTTCATGAGTTTTTCATCAGATTTTTGTTCACTTCAAATTTAGTCAGACTTTATTCAGATTTAATCAGATTTTCAGATTTAGGTTCCACTCAATTTCTTCAAATTTCATCCAATTTTCTTTTGATTTTCAATACATTTATGTTCACTTCATAATTAATCAGATTTCACCATATTTTTATGGACTTATGTATTTACTTCAAGGTTCATAAGATGTTCTTCAGATTTTGGTTTATATCAAAATTCATCAAATTTACTAAGATTTCATCATTTTTCATCAGATTTTCTGGAGATTTATATTTGCTTCAAATTTCATCAGTTTTTTTATTTCATCATATTTTCTTTAAATTTATTCTCACTTAAAATTTCATCAGATTTTCTTCAGACTTATGATTACTTCATATTTCATCATATTTTCTTCAGATTTATGTTTAAGTCAGATTTAATCATATTTTCTTAAGATTTACATTCTCTTCAAATTTCATCAGATTTTAATCAAATTCATCATAGTTTCGTCAAATTTATGTTCACTTCAAATTTCATTAATTTTTCTTCACATTTCATCTAATATCCTACAAATTTTAGTTTACATCAAATTTCATCAGTTTTTTTTTATTTCATCCGATTTTCTTCAGATTTATATAGACCTCAAATTTCATGAGTTTTTCATCAGATTTTTGTTCACTTCAAATTTCGTCAGACTTTGTTCAGATTTAATCAGATTTTCAGATTTAGGTTCCACTCAATTTCTTCAAATTTCATCCAATTTTCTTTTGATTTTCAATACATTTATGTTCACTTCATAATTAATCAGATTTCACCATATTTTTAAGGACTTATGTATTTACTTCAAGGTTCATAAGATGTTCTTCAGATTTTGGTTTATATCAAAATTCATCAAATTTACTTAAGATTTCATCATTTTTCATCATTTTTTCTGGAGATTTATATTTGCTTCAAATTTCATCAGTTTTTTTATTTCATCATATTTTCTTTAAATTTATTCTCACTTAAAATTTCATCAGATTTTCTTCAGACTTATTACTTCATATTTTATCATATTTTCTTCAGATTTATGTTTAAGTCAGATTTAATCATATTTTCTTAAGATTTACATTCTCTTCAAATTTCATCAGATTTTAATCAAATTCATCATAGTTTCGTCAAATTTATGTTCACTTCAAATTTCATTAATTTTTCTTCAAATTTCATCTCATATCCTACAAATTTTAGTTTACATCAAATTTCATCAGTTTTTTTTTATTTCATCCGATTTTCTTCAGATTTATATAGACCTCAAATTTCAGGAGTTTTTCATCAGATTTTTGTTCACTTCAAATTTCGTCAGACTTTGTTCAGATTTAATCAGATTTTCAGATTTAGGTTCCACTCAATTTCATCCAATTTTCTTTTGATTTTCAATACATTTATGTTCACTTCATAATTAATCAGATTTCACCATATTTTTATGGACTTATGTATTTACTTCAAGGTTCATAAGATGTTCTTCAGATTTTGGTTTATATCAAAATTCATCAAATTTACTTAAGATTTCATAATTTTTCATCAGATTTTCTGGAGATTTATATTTGCTTCAAATTTCATCAGTTTTTTTATTTCATCATATTTTCTTTAAATTTATTCTCACTTTAAAATTTCATCAGATTTTCTTCAGACTTATGATTACTTCATATTTCATCATATTTTCTTCAGATTTATGTTTAAGTCAGATTTAATCATATTTTCTTAAGATTTACATTCTCTTCAAATTTCATCAGATTTTAATCAAATTCATCATAGTTTCGTCAAATTTATGTTCACTTCAGATTTCATTAATTTTTCTTCACATTTCATCTAATATCCTACAAATTTTAGTTTACATCAAATTTCATCAGTTTTTTTTTATTTCATCCGATTTTCTTCAGATTTATATAGACCTCAAATTTCATGAGTTTTTCATCAGATTTTTGTTCACTTCAAATTTCGTCAGACTTTGTTCAGATTTAATCAGATTTTCAGATTTAGGTTCCACTCAATTTCTTCAAATTTCATCCAATTTTCTTTTGATTTTCAATACATTTATGTTCACTTCATAATTAATCAGATTTCACCATATTTTTAAGGACTTATGTATTTACTTCAAGGTTCATAAGATGTTCTTCAGATTTTGGTTTATATCAAAATTCATCAAATTTACTTAAGATTTCATCATTTTTCATCATTTTTTCTGGAGATTTATATTTGCTTCAAATTTCATCAGTTTTTTTATTTCATCATATTTTCTTTAAATTTATTCTCACTTAAAATTTCATCAGATTTTCTTCAGACTTATTACTTCATATTTTATCATATTTTCTTCAGATTTATGTTTAAGTCAGATTTAATCATATTTTCTTAAGATTTACATTCTCTTCAAATTTCATCAGATTTTAATCAAATTCATCATAGTTTCGTCAAATTTATGTTCACTTCAAATTTCATTAATTTTTCTTCAAATTTCATCTCATATCCTACAAATTTTAGTTTACATCAAATTTCATCAGTTTTTTTTTATTTCATCCGATTTTCTTCAGATTTATATAGACCTCAAATTTCAGGAGTTTTTCATCAGATTTTTGTTCACTTCAAATTTCGTCAGACTTTGTTCAGATTTAATCAGATTTTCAGATTTAGGTTCCACTCAATTTCATCCAATTTTCTTTTGATTTTCAATACATTTATGTTCACTTCATAATTAATCAGATTTCACCATATTTTTATGGACTTATGTATTTACTTCAAGGTTCATAAGATGTTCTTCAGATTTTGGTTTATATCAAAATTCATCAAATTTACTTAAGATTTCATAATTTTTCATCAGATTTTCTGGAGATTTATATTTGCTTCAAATTTCATCAGTTTTTTTATTTCATCATATTTTCTTTAAATTTATTCTCACTTTAAAATTTCATCAGATTTTCTTCAGACTTATGATTACTTCATATTTCATCATATTTTCTTCAGATTTATGTTTAAGTCAGATTTAATCATATTTTCTTAAGATTTACATTCTCTTCAAATTTCATCAGATTTTAATCAAATTCATCATAGTTTCGTCAAATTTATGTTCACTTCAGATTTCATTAATTTTTCTTCAAATTTCATCTCATATCCTACAAATTTTAGTTTACATCAAATTTCATCAGTTTTTTTTTATTTCATCCGATTTTCTTCAGATTTATATAGACCTCAAATTTCATGAGTTTTTCATCAAATTTTTGTTCACTTCAAATTTCGTCAGACTTTGTTCAGATTTAATCAGACTTTCAGATTTAGGTTCCACTCAATTTCTTCAAATTTCATCCAATTTTCTTTTGATTTTCAATACATTTATGTTCACTTCATAATTAATCAGATTTCACCATATTTTTAAGGACTTATGTATTTACTTCAAGTTTCATAAGATGTTCTTCAGATTTTGGTTTATATCAAAATTCATCAAATTTACTTAAGATTTCATCATTTTTCATCAGATTTTTTGGAGATTTATATTTGCTTCAAATTTCATCAGTTTTTTTATTTCATCATATTTTCTTTAAATTTATTCTCACTTAAAATTTCATCAGATTTTCTTCAGACTTATGATTACTTCATATTTCATCATATTTTCTTCAGATTTATGTTTAAGTCAGATTTAATCATATTTTCTTAAGATTTACATTCTCTTCAAATTTCATCAGATTTTAATCAAATTCTTCATAGTTTCGTCAAATTTATGTTCACTTCAAATTTCATTAATTTTTCTTCAAATTTCATCTACCTACAAATTTTAGTTTACATCAAATTTCATCAGTTTTTTTTTATTTCATCCGATTTTCTTCAGATATATATAGACCTCAAATTTCATGAGTTTTTCATCAGATTTTTGTTCACTTCAAATTTCGTCAGACTTTGTTCAGATTTAATCAGATTTTTAGATTTAGGTTCCACTCAATTTCTTCAAATTTCATCCAATTTTCTTTTGATTTTCAATACATTTATGTTCACTTCATAATTAATCAGATTTCACCATATTTTTATGGACTTATGTATTTACTTCAAGGTTCATAAGATGTTCTTCAGATTTTGGTTTATATCAAAATTCCTCAAATTTACTTAAGATTTCATCATTTTTCATCAGATTTTCTGGAGATTTATATTTGCTTCAAATTTCATCAGTTTTTTTATTTCATCATATTTTCTTTAAATTTATTCTCACTTCATATTTCATCATATTTTCTTCAGATTTATGTTTAACTCGGATTTAATCATATTTTCTTAAGATTTACATTCTCTTCAAACTTCATCAGATTTTAATCAAATTCATCATAGTTTCTTCAAATTTATGTTCACTTCAAATTTCATTAATTTTTCTTCAAATTTCATCTCATATCCTACAAATTTTAGTTTACATCAAATTTCATCAGTTTTTTTTTATTTCATCTGATTTTCTTCAGATTTATATAGACCTCAAATTTCATGAGTTTTTCATCAGATTTTTGTTCACTTCAAATTTCGTCAGACTTTGTTCAGATTTAATCAGATTTTCAGATTTAGGTTCCACTCAATTTCTTCAAATTTCATCCAATTTTCTTTTGATTTTCAATACATTTATGTTCACTTCATAATTAATCAGATTTCACCATATTTTTAAGGACTTATGTATTTACTTCAAGGTTCATAAGATGTTCTTCAGAT
>CATIWC010003751.1:0-41021 GCA_948472305.1 Vicia faba
AAATAATACCGAGCTTGATCATTTAACTTTAATTATTACCTATTATATAACATATGTGTCATTAATTATAGTCTTTTAACTTAAATTTTTAGTGATGAAGAAACCTAAAATTTTGTGATAAAGGAGAAGAAAAATATTAAAAGTGTTTACATATAGTACACCATATTAAATTATAAATATGATGAATAAAAATAATGTTGAGCTTGATGATTTAAATTTAATTCTAACCAATATATATCAAATATGCAACATTAATTTAAAGTCTTTAACTTAGATACTTAGTGATGAAGAAACCTAAAATTTGGGGACGAATAAGAAGAAAACATTTGAAATATTTTACATATATTACACCGTAATTTAATGTGAGTATGGTTAATAAAAATAATATCGTGCTTGATCATTTAACATTAGTTATTACTAATATATATAAAACCTGCATCATTAATTTAAAGACTTTTAACTTAGTTTCTTAGTGATGAAGAAACCTAAAATTTGGTGATAAAGAAGAAGAAAAATATTGAAATGTTTTACATATATTATACCATAATATAATGTGAATATGGTGAATAAAAATAAATATCGAGCTTGATCATTTATTTTTAATTTATATAAATATAAAAAATATCTGTCATTAATTTAAAGACTTTTAACTTAGTTTCTTAGTGATGAAGAAACCTATAATGTGGTGATAAAGAAGAAGAAAAATATTTAAATGTTTTACATATATTATACCATAATATAATGTGAATATGGTAAATAAAAATAATACCCAGCTTGATCATTTAACTTTAATTATTACCAATATATAACATATGTGTCATTAATTTATAGTCTTTTAACCTAAATTTTTAGTGATGAAGAAACCTAAAATTTGGTGATAAAGAAGAAGAAAAATATTAAAAGTGTTTAAATATAGTACACCATATTACATTATAAATATGATGAATAAAAAATAATGTTGAGCTTGATGATTTAAATTTAATTCTAACCAATATATATCAAATATGCAACATTAATTAAAGTCTTTTAACTTAGATACTTAGTGATGAAGAAAACTAAAATTTGGGGACGAATAAGAAGAAACATTTGAAATATTTTACATATATTACACCAGTAATATAATTTGAGTATGGTTAATAAAAATAATATCGAGCTTGATCATTTAACATTAGTTATTACTAATATATATAAAACCTGCATCATTAATTTAAAGACTTTTTAACTCAGTTTCTTAGTGATGAAGAAACCTAAAATTGGTGATAAAGAAGAAGAAAAATATTGAAATGTTTTACATATATTATACCATAATATAATGTGAATATGGTGAATAAAAATAATATCGAGCTTGATCATTTAATTTTAATTTATATAAATATAAAAAATATGTGTCATTAATTTAAAGACTTTTAACTTAGTTTCTTAGTGATGAAGAAACCTATAATGTGGTGATAAAGAAGAAGAAAAATATTGAAATGTTTTACATATATTATACCATAATATAATGTGAATATGGTAAATAAAAATAATACCGAGCTTGATCATTTAACTTTAATTATTACCAATATATAACATATGTGTCATTAATTATAGTCTTTTAACTTAAATTTTTAGTGATGAAGAAACCTAAAATTTGGTGATAAAGAAGAAGAAAAATATTAAAAGTGTTTACATAAAGTACACCATATTAAATTATAAATATGATGAATAAAAATAATGTTGAGCTTGATGATTTAAATTTAATTCTAACCAATATATATCAAATATGCAACATTAATTTAAAGTCTTTTAACTTAGATACTTAGTGATGAAGAAAACTAAAATTTGGGGACGAATAAGAAGAAACATTTGAAATATTTTACATATATTACACCGTAATATTATTTGAGTATGGTTAATAAAAATAATATCGAGGTTGATCATTTAACATTAGTTATTACTAATATATATAAAAACCTGCATCATTAATTTAAAGACTTTTAACTCAGTTTCTTAGTGATGAAGAAACCTAAAATTTGGTGATAAAGAAGAAGAAAAATATTGAAATGTTTTACATATATTATACCATAATATAATGTGAATATGGTGAATAAAAATAATATCGAGCTTGATCATTTAATTTTAATTTATATAAATATAAAAAATATGTGTCATTAATTAAAGACTTTTAACTTAGTTTCTTAGTGATGAAGAAACCTATAATGTGGTGATAAAGAAGAAGAAAAATATTTAAATGTTTTACATATATTATACCATAATATAATGTGAATATGGTAAATAAAAATAATACCGAGCTTGATCATTTAACTTTAATTATTACCAATATATAACATATGTGTCATTAATTATTGTCTTTTAACTTAAATTTTTAGTGATGAAGAAACCTAAAATTTGGTGATAAAGAAGAAGAAAAATATTAATAGTGTTTACATAAAGTACACCATATTAAATTATAAATATGATGAATAAAAATAATGTTGAGCTTGATGATTTAAATTTAATTCTAACCAATATATATCAAATATGCAACATTAATTTAAAGTCTTTTAACTTAGATACTTAGTGATGAAGAAACCTAAAATTTGGTGACGAATAAGAAGAAAACATTTGAAATATTGTACATATATTACACCGTAATATAATGTGAGTATGGTTAATAAAAATAATATCGAGCTTGATCATTTAACTTTAATTATTACTAATATATATAAAACCTGCATCATTAATTTAAAGACTTTTAACTTAGTTTCTTAGTGATGAAGAAACCTAAAATTTGGTGATAAAGAAGAAGAAAAATATTGAAATGTTTTACATATATTATACCATAATATAATGTGAATATGGTGAATAAAAATAATATCGATCTTGATCATTTAAATTGTAATTTATATAAATATAAAGAATATGTGTCATTAATTTAAAGACTTTTAACTTAGTTTCTTAGTGATGAAGAAACCTATAATGTGGTGATAAAGAAGAAGAAAAATATTGAAATGTTTTACATATATTATACCATAATATAATGTGAATATGGTAAATAAAAATAATACAGAGCTTGATCATTTAACTTTAATTATTACCAATATATAACATATGTGTCATTAATTTATAGTCTTTTAACTTAAATTTTTAGTGATGAAGAAACCTAAAATTTGGTGATAAAGAAGAAGAAAAATATTAAAAGTGTTTAAATATAGTACACCATATTACATTATAAATATGATGAATAAAAATAATTTTGAGCTTGATGATTTAAATTTAATTCTAACCAATATATATCAAATATGCAACATTAATTTAAAGTCTTTTAACTTAGATACTTAGTGATGAAGAAAACTAAAATTTGGGGACGAATAAGAAAGAAACATTTGAAATATTTTACATATATTACACCGTGATATAATGTGAGTATGGTTAATAAAAATAATATCGAGCTTGATCATTTAACATTAGTTATTACTAATATATATAAAACCTGCATCATTAATTTAAAGACTTTTAACTCAGTTTCTTAGTGATGAAGAAACCTAAAATTGGTGATAAAGAAGAAGAAAAATATTGAAATGCTTTACATATATTATACCATAATATAATGTGAATATGGTGAATAAAAATAATATCGAGCTTGATCATTTAATTTTAATTTATATAAATATAAAAAATATGTGTCATTAATTTAAAGACTTTTAACTTAGTTTCTTAGTGATGAAGAAACCTATAATGTGGTGATAAAGAAGAAGAAAAATAGTTTAAATGTTTTACATATATTATACCATAATATAATGTGAATATGGTAAATAAAAATAATACCGTGCTTGATCATTTAACTTTAATTATTACCAATATATAACATATGTGTCATTAATTATTGTCTTTTAACTTAAATTTTTAGTGATGAAGAAACCTAAAATTTGGTGATAAAGAAGAAGAAAAATATTAAAAGTGTTTACATAAAGTACACCATATTAAATTATAAATATGATGAATAAAAATAATGTTGAGCTTGATGATTTAAATTTAATTCTAACCAATATATATCAAATATGCAACATTAATTTAAAGTATTTTAACTTAGATACTTAGTGATGAAGAAACCTAAAATTTGGTGACGAATAAGAAGAAAACATTTGAAATATTTTACATATATTACACCGTAATATAATGTGAGTATGGTTAATAAAAATAATATCGAGCTTGATCATTTAACTTTAATTATTACTAATATATATAAAACCTGCATCATTAATTAAAGACTTTTAACTTAGTTTCTTAGTGATGAAGAAACCTAAAATTTTGTGATAAAGAAGAAGAAAAATATTGAAATGTTTTACATATATTATACCATAATATAATGTGAATATGGTGAAATAAAAATAATATCGATCTTGATCATTTAATTTTAATTTATATAAATATAAAGAATATGTGTCATTAATTTATAGACTTTTAACTTAGTTTCTTAGTGATGAAGAAACCTATAATGTGGTGATAAAGAAGAAGAAAAATATTGAAATGTTTTACATATATTATTACCATAATATAATGTGAATATGGTAAATATAAATAATACCGAGCTTGATCATTTAACTTTAATTATTACCAATATATAACATATGTGTCATTAATTTATAGTCTTTTAACTTAAATTTTTAGTGATGAAGAAACCTAAAATTTGGTGATAAAGAAGAAGAAAAATATTAAAAGTGTTTAAATATAGTACACCATATTACATTATAAATATGATGAATAAAAATAATTTTGAGCTTGATGATTTAAATTTAATTCTAACCAATATATATCAAATATGCAACATTAATTTAAAGTCTTTTAACTTAGATACTTAGTGATGAAGAAAACTAAAATTTGGGGACGAATAAGAAGAAACATTGAAATATTTTACATATATTACACCGTGATATAATGTGAGTATGGTTAATAAAAATAATATCGAGCTTGATCATTTAACATTAGTTATTACTAATATATATAAAACCTGCATCATTAATTTAAAGACTTTTAACTCAGTTTCTTAGTGATGAAGAAACCTAAAATTTGGTGATAAAGAAGAAGAAAAATATTGAAATGCTTTACATATATTATACCATAATATAATGTGAATATGGTGAATAAAAATAATATCGAGCTTGATCATTTAATTTTAATTTATATAAATATAAAAAATATGTGTCATTAATTTAAAGACTTTTAACTTAGTTTCTTAGTGATGAAGAAACCTATAATGTGGTGATAAAGAAGAAGAAAAATATTTAAATGTTTTACATATATTATACCATAATATAATGTGAATATGGTAAATAAAAATAATACCGAGCTTGATCATTTTAACTTTAATTATTACCAATATATAACATATGTGTCATTAATTATTGTCTTTTAACTTAAATTTTTAGTGATGAAGAAACCTAAAATTTGGTGATAAAGAAGAAGAAAAATATTAAAAAGTGTTTACATAAAGTACACCATATTAAATTATAAATATGATGAATAAAAATAATGTTGAGCTTGATGATTTAAATTTAATTCTAACCAATATATATCAAATATGCAACATTAATTTAAAGTATTTTAACTTAGATACTTAGTGATGAAGAAACCTAAAATTTGGTGACGAATAAGAAGAAAACATTTGAAATATTTTACATATATTACACCGTAATATAATGTGAGTATGGTTAATAAAAATAATATCGAGCTTGATCATTTAACTTTAATTATTACTAATATATATAAAACCTGCATCATTAATTTAAAGACTTTTAACTTAGTTTCTTAGTGATGAAGAAACCTAAAATTTTGTGATAAAGAAGAAGAAAAATATTGAAATGTTTTACATATATTATACCATAATATAATGTGAATATGGTGAATAAAAATAATATCGATCTTGATCATTTAATTGTAATTTATATAAATATAAAGAATATGTGTCATTAATTTAAAGACTTTTAACTTAGTTTCTTAGTGATGAAGAAACCTATAATGTGGTGATAAAGAAGAAGAAAAATATTGAAATGTTTTACATATATTATACCATAATATAATGTGAATATGGTAAATAAAAATAATACCCGAGCTTGATCATTTAACTTTAATTATTACCAATATATAACATATGTGTCATTAATTTATAGTCTTTTAACTTAAATTTTTAGTGATGAAGAAACCTAAAATTTGGTGATAAAGAAGAAGAAAAATATTAAAAGTGTTTAAATATAGTACACCATATTACATTATAAATATGATGAATAAAAATAATTTTGAGCTTGATGATTTAAATTTAATTCTAACCATATATATCAAATATGCAACATTAATTTAAAGTCTTTTAACTTAGATACTTAGTGATGAAGAAAACTAAAATTTGGGGACGAATAAGAAGAAACATTTGAAATATTTTACATATATTACACCGTGATATAATGTGAGTATGGTTAATAAAAATAATATCGAGCTTGATCATTTAACATTAGTTATTACTAATATATATAAAACCTGCATCATTAATTTAAAGACTTTTAACTTAGTTTCTTAGTGATGAAGAACCTAAAATTTGGTGATAAAGAAGAAGAAAAATATTGAAATGTTTTACATATATTATACCATAATATAATGTGAATATGGTGAATAAAAATAATATCGAGCTTGATCATTTAATTTTAATTTATATAAATATAAAAAATATGTGTCATTAATTTAAAGACTTTTAACTTAGTTTCTTAGTGATGAAGAAACCTATAATGTGGTGATAAAGAAGAAGAAAAATATTGAAATGTTTTACATATATTATACCATAATATAATGTGAATATGGTAAATAAAAATAATACCGAGCTTGATCATTTAACTTTAATTATTACCAATATATAACATATGTGTCATTAATTATAGTCTTTTAACTTAAATTTTTAGTGATGAAGAAACCAAAAATTTGGTGATAAAGAAGAAGAAAAATATTAAAAGTGTTTACATATAGTACACCATATTACATTATAAATATGATGAATAAAAATAATGTTGAGCTTGATGATTTAAATTTAATTCTAACCAATATATATCAAATATGCAACATTAATTTAAAGTCTTTTAAACTTAGATACTTAGTGATGAAGAAAACTAAAATTTGGTGACGAATAAGAAGAAAACATTTGAAATATTTTACATATATTACACCGTAATATAATGTGAGTATGGTTAATAAAAATAATATCGAGCTTGATCATTTAACTTTAATTATTACTAATATATAAAACATGCATCATTAATTTAAAGACTTTTAACTTAGTTTCTTAGTGATGAAGAAACCTAAAATTTGGTGATAAAGAAGAAGAAAAATATTGAAATGTTTTACATATATTATACCATAATATAATGTGAATATGGTGAATAAAAATAATATCGAGCTTGATCATTTAATTTTAATTTATATAAATATAAAAAATTTGTGTCATTAATTTAAAGACTTTTAACTTAGTTTCTTAGTGATAAAGAAACCTATAATGTGGTGATAAAGAAGAAGAAAAATATTTAAACGTTTTACATATATTATACCATTAATATAATGTGAATATGGTAATAAAAATAATACCGAGCTTGATCATTTAACTTTAATTATTACCAATATATAACATATGTGTCATTAATTATAGTCTTTTAACTTAAATTTTTAGTGATGAAGAAACCTAAAATTTGGTGATAAAGAAGAAGAAAAATATTAAAAGTGTTTACATATAGTACACCATATTACATTATAAATATGATGAATAAAACAAATGTTGAGCTTGATGATTTAAATTTAATTCTAACCAATATATATCAAATATGCAACATTAATTTAAAGTCTTTTAACTTAGATACTTAGTGATGAAGAAACCTAAAATTGGTGACGAATAAGAAGAAAACATTTGAAATATTTTTACATATATTACACCGTAATATAATGTGAGTATGGTTAATAAAAATAATATCGAGCTTGATCATTTAACTCTAATTATTACTAATATATATAAAAACATGCATCATTAATTTAAATACTTTTAACTTAGTTTCTTAGTGATGAAGAAACCTAAAATTTGGTGATAAAGAAGAAGAAAATATTGAAATGTTTTACATATATTATACCATAATATAATGTGAATATGGTGAATAAAAATAATATCGAGCTTGATCATTTAATTTTAATTTATATAAATATAAAAAATATGTGTCATTAATTTCAAGACTTTTAACTTAGTTTCTTAGTGATGAAGAAACCTATAATGTTGTGATAAAGAAGAAGAAAAATATTGAAATGTTTTACATATATTATACCATAATATAATGTGAATATGGTAAATAAAAATAATACCGAGCTTGATCATTTAACTTTATTATTACCAATATATAACATATGTGTCATTAATTTATAGTCTTTTATCTTAAATTTTTAGTGATGAAGAAACCTAAAATTGGTGATAAAGAAGAAGAAAAAATATTAAAAGTGTTTACATATAGTATACCATATTCCATTATAAATATGATGAATAAAAATAATGTTGAGCTTGATGATTTAAATTTAATTCTAACCAATATATATCAAATATGCAACATTAATTTAAAGTCTTTTAACTTAGATACTTAGTGATGAAGAAACCTAAAATTTGGTGACGAATAAGAAGAAAACATTTGAAATATTTTACATATATTACACCGTAATATAATGTGAGTATGGTTAATAAAAATAATATGGAGCTTGATCATTTAACTTTAATTATTACTAATATATATAAAAACATGCATCATTAATTTAAAGACTTTTAACTTAGTTTCTTAGTGATGAAAAAAACCTAAAATTTGGTGATAAAGAAGAAGAAAAATATTGAAATGTTTTACATATATTATACCATAATATAATGTGAATATGGTGAATAAAATAATATCGAGCTTGATCATTTAATTTTAATTTATATAAATATAAAAAATATGTGTCATTAATTTAAAGACTTTTAACTTAGTTTCTTAGTGATGAAGAAACCTGTAATGTTGTGATAAAGAAGAAGAAAAATATTGAAATGTTTTACATATATTATACCATAATATAATGTGAATATGGTAAATAAAAATAATACCGAGCTTGATCATTTAACTTTAATTATTACCAATATATAACATATGTGTCATTAATTTATAGTCTTTTAACTTAAATTTTTAGTGATGAAGAAACCTAAAATTTTGTGATAAAGAAGAAGAAAAATATTAAAAGTGTTTACATATAGTATACCATATTCCATTATAAATATGATGAATAAAAATAATGTTGAGCTTGATGATTTAAATTTAATTCTAACCAATATATATCAAATATGCAACATTAATTTAAAGTCTTTTAACTTAGATACTTAGTGATGAAGAAACCTAAAATTTGGTGACGAATAAGAAGAAAACATTTGAAATATTTTACATATATTACACCGTAATATAATGTGAGTATGGTTAATAAAAATAATATGGAGCTTGATCATTTAACTTTAATTATTAACTAATATATATAAACATGCATCATTAATTTAAAGACTTTTAACTTAGTTTCTTAGTGATGAAGAAACCTAAAATTTGGTGATAAAGAAGAAGAAAAATATTGAAATGTTTTACATATATTATACCATAATATAATGTGAATATGGTGAATAAAAATAATATCGAGCTTGATCTTTTAATTTTAATTTATATAAATATAATAAATATGTGTCATTAATTTAAAGACTTTTAACTTAGTTTCTTAGTGATGAAGAAACCTATAATGTGGTGATAAAGAAGAAGAAAAATATTGAAATGTTTACATATATTATACCATAATATAATGTGAATATGGTAAATAAAAATAATACCGAGCTTGATCATTTAACTTTAATTATTACCAATATATAACATATGTGTCATTAATTTATAGTCTTTTAACTTAAATTTTTAGTGATGAAGAAACCTAAAATTTGTGATAAAGAAGAAGAAAAATATTAAAAGTGTTGACATATAGTACACCATATTACATTATAAATATGAGAATAAAAATAATTTTGAGCTTGATGATTTAAAGTTAATTCTAACCAATATATATCAAATATGCAACATTAATTTAAAGTCTTTTAACTTAGATACTTAGTGATGAAGAAACCTAAAATTTGGTGACGAATAAGAAGAAAACATTTGAAATATTTTACATATATTACACCGTAATATAATGTGAGTATGGTTAATAAAAATAATATCGAGCTTGATCATTTAACTTTAATTAATACTAATATATATAAAACCTGCATCATTAATTTAAAAGACTTTTAACTTAGTTTCTTAGTGATGAAGAAACCTAAAATTTGGTGATAAAGAAGCAGAAAAAATATTGAAATGTTTTACATATATTATACCATAATATAATGTGAATATGGTGATAAAAATAATATCGAGCTTGATCATTTAATTTTAATTTATATAAATATAATAAATATGTGTCATTAATTGAAAGACTTTTAACTTAGTTTCTTAGTGATGAAGAAACCTATAATGTGGTGATAAAGAAGAAGAAAAATATTGAAATGTTTTACATATATTATACCATAATATAATGTGAATATGGTAAATAAAAATAATACCGAGCTTGATCATTTAACTTTAATTATTACCAATATATAACATATGTGTCATTAATTATAGTCTTTTAACTTAAATTTTTAGTGATGAAGAAACCTAAAATTTGGTGATAAAGAAGAAGAAAAATATTAAAAGTGTTTACATATAGTACACCATATTACATTATAAATATGATGAATAAAAATAATGTTGAGCTTGATGATTTAAATTTAATTCTAACCAATATATATCAAATATGCAACATTAATTTAAAGTCTTTTAACTTAGATACTTAGTGATGAAGAAACCTAAAATTTGGTGACGAATAAGAAGAAAACATTTGAAATATTTTACATATATTACACCGTAATATAATGTGAGTATGGTTAATAAAAATAATATCGAGCTTGATCATTTAACTTTAATTATTACTAATATATATAAAACATGCATCATTAATTTAAAGACTTTTAACTTAGTTTCTTAGTGATGAAGAAACCTAAAATTTGGTGATAAAGAAGAAGAAAAATATTGAAATGTTTTACATATATTATACCATAATATAATGTGAATATGGTGAAATAAAAATAATATCGAGCTTGATCATTTAATTTTAATTTATATAAATATAAAAAATTTGTGTCATTAATTTAAAGACTTTTTAACTTAGTTTCTTAGTGATGAAGAAACCTATAATGTGGTGATAAAGAAGAAGAAAAATATTGAAATGTTTTACATATATTATACCATAATATAATGTGAATATGGTAAATAAAAATAATACCGAGCTTGATCATTTAACTTTAATTATTACCAATATATAACATATGTGTCATTAATTATAGTCTTTTAACTTAAATTTTTAGTGATGAAGAAACCAAAAATTTGGTGATAAAGAAGAAGAAAAATATAAAAGTGTTTACATATAGTACACCATATTACATTATAAATATGATGAATAAAAATAATGTTGAGCTTGATGATTTAAATTTAATTCTAACCAATATATATCAAATATGCAACATTAATTTAAAGTCTTTTAACTTAGATACTTAGTGATGAAGAAACCTAAAATTTGGTGACGAATAAGAAGAAAACATTTGAAATATTTACATATATTACACCGTAATATAATGTGAGTATGGTTAATAAAATAATATCGAGCTTGATCATTTAACTTTAATTATTACTAATATATAAAACATGCATCATTAATTTAAAGACTTTTAACTTAGTTTCTTAGTGATGAAGAAACCTAAAATTTGGTGATAAAGAAGAAGAAAAATATTGAAATGTTTTACATATATTATACCATAATATAATGTGAATATGGTGAATAAAAATAATATCGAGCTTGATCATTTTAATTTTAATTTATATAAATTATAAAAAATATGTGTCATTAATTTAAAGACTTTTAACTTAGTTTCTTAGTGATGAAGAAACCTATACTGTGGTGATAAGAAGAAGAAAAATATTGAAACGTTTTACGTATATTATACCATAATATAATGTGAATATGGTAAATAAAAATAATACCGAGCTTGATCATTTAACTTTAATTATTACCAATATATAACATATGTGTCATTAATTATAGTCTTTTAACTTAAATTTTTAGTGATGAAGAAACCTAAAATTTGGTGATAAAGAAGAAGAAAAAATATTAAAAGTGTTTACATATAGTACACCATATTACATTATAAATATGATGAATAAAATAATGTAGCTTGATGATTTAAATTTAATTCTAACCAATATATATCAAATATGCAACATTAATTTAAAGTCTTTTAACTTAGATACTTAGTGATGAAGAAACCTAAAATTTGGTGACGAATAAGAAGAAAACATTTGAAATATTTTACATATATTACACCGTAATATAATGTGAGTATGGTTAATAAAAATAATATCGAGCTTGATCATTTAACTTTAATTATTACTAATATATATAAAACATGCATCATTAATTTAAAGACTTTTAACTTAGTTTCTTAGTGATGAAGAAACCTAAAATTTGGTGATAAAGAAGAAGAAAAATATTGAAATGTTTTACATATATTATACCATAATATAATGTGAATATGGTGAATAAAAATAATATCGAGCTTGATCATTTAATTTTAATTTATATAAATATAAAAAATTTGTGTCATTAATTTAAAGACTTTTAACTTAGTTTCTTAGTGATGAAGAAACCTATAATGTGGTGATAAAGAAGAAGAAAAATATTTAAACGTTTTACATATATTATACCATAATATAATGTGAATATGGTAAATAAAAATAATACCGAGCTTGATCATTTAACTTTAATTATTACCAATATATAACATATGTGTCATTAATTATAGTCTTTTAACTTAAATTTTTAGTGATGAAGAAACCTAAAATTTGGTGATAAAGAAGAAGAAAAATATTAAAAGTGTTTACATATAGTACACCATATTACATTATAAATATGATGAATAAAAAAAATGTTGAGCTTGATGATTTAAATTTAATTCTAACCAATATATATCAAATATGCAACATTAATTTAAAGTCTTTTAACTTAGATACTTAGTGATGAAGAAACCTAAAATTTGGTGACGAATAAGAAGAAAACATTTGAAATATTTTACATATATTACACCGTAATATAATGTGAGTATGGTTAATAAAAATAATATCGAGCTTGATCATTTAACTCTAATTATTACTAATATATATAAAACATGCATCATTAATTTAAAGACTTTTAACTTAGTTTCTTAGTGATGAAGAAACCTAAAATTTGGTGATAAAGAAGAAGAAAAATATTGAAATGTTTTACATATATTATACCATAATATAATGTGAATATGGTGAATAAAAATAATATCGAGCTTGATCATTTAATTTTAATTTATATAAATATAAAAAATATGTGTCATTAATTTAAAGACTTTTAACTTAGTTTCTTAGTGATGAAGAAACCTATAATGTTGTGATAAAGAAGAAGAAAAATATTGAAATGTTTTACATATATTATACCATAATATAATGTGAATATGGTAAATAAAAATAATACCGAGCTTGATCATTTAACTTTAATTATTACCAATATATAACATATGTGTCATTAATTTATAGTCTTTTAACTTAAATTTTTAGTGATGAAGAAACCTAAAATTTGGTGATAAAGAAGAAGAAAAATATTAAAAGTGTTTACATATAGTATACCATATTCCATTATAAATATGATGAATAAAAATAATGTTGAGCTTGATGATTTAAATTTAATTCTAACCAATATATATCAAATATGCAACATTAATTTAAAGTCTTTTAACTTAGATACTTAGTGATGAAGAAACCTAAAATTTGGTGACGAATAAGAAGAAAACATTTGAAATATTTTACATATATTACACCGTAATATAATGTGAGTATGGTAATAAAAATAATATGGAGCTTGATCATTTAACTTTAATTATTACTAATATATATAAAACATGCATCATTAATTTAAAGACTTTTAACTTAGTTTCTTAGTGATGAAGAAACCTAAAATTTGGTGATAAAGAAGAAGAAAAATATTGAAATGTTTTACATATATTATACCATAATATAATGTGAATATGGTGAATAAAAATAATATCGAGCTTGATCATTTAATTTTAATTTATATAAATATAAAAAATATGTGTCATTAATTTAAAGACTTTTAACTTAGTTTCTTAGTGATGAAGAAACCTGTAATGTTGTGATAAAGAAGAAGAAAAATATTGAAATGTTTTACATATATTATACCATAATATAATGTGAATATGGTAAATAAAAATAATACCGAGCTTGATCATTTAACTTTAATTATTACCAATATATAACATATGTGTCATTAATTTATAGTCTTTTAACTTAAATTTTTAGTGATGAAGAAACCTAAAATTTGGTGATAAAGAAGAAGAAAAATATTAAAAGTGTTTACATATAGTATACCATATTCCATTATAAATATGATGAATAAAAATAATGTTGAGCTTGATGATTTAAATTTAATTCTAACCAATATATATCAAATATGCAACATTAATTTAAAGTCTTTTAACTTAGATACTTAGTGATGAAGAAACCTAAAATTTGGTGACGAATAAGAAGAAAACATTTGAAATATTTTACATATATTACACCGTAATATAATGTGAGTATGGTTAATAAAAATAATATCGAGCTTGATCATTTAACTTTAATTATTACTAATATATATAAAACCTGCATCATTAATTTAAAGACTTTTAACTTAGTTTCTTAGTGATGAAGAAACCTAAAATTTGGTGATAAAGAAGCAGAAAAATATTGAAATGTTTTACATATATTATACCATAATATAATGTGAATATGGTGAATAAAAATAATATCGAGCTTGATCATTTAATTTTAATTTATATAAATATAATAAATATGTGTCATTAATTGAAAGACTTTTAACTTAGTTTCTTAGTGATGAAGAAACCTATAATGTGGTGATAAAGAAGAAGAAAAATATTGAAATGTTTTACATATATTATACCATAATATAATGTGAATATGGTAAATAAAAATAATACCGAGCTTGATCATTTAACTTTAATTATTACCAATATATAACATATGTGTCATTAATTATAGTCTTTTAACTTAAATTTTTAGTGATGAAGAAACCTAAAATTTGGTGATAAAGAAGAAGAAAAATATTAAAAGTGTTGACATATAGTACACCATATTACATTATAAATATGATGAATAAAAATAATGTTGAGCTTGATGATTTAAATTTAATTCTAACCAATATATATCAAATATGCAACATTAATTTAAAGTCTTTTAACTTAGATACTTAGTGATGAAGAACCTAAAATTTGGTGACGAATAAGAAGAAAACATTTGAAATATTTTACATATATTACACCGTAATATAATGTGAGTATGGTTAATAAAAATAATATCGAGCTTGATCATTTAACTTTAATTAATACTAATATATATAAAACCTGCATCATTAATTTAAAGACTTTTAACTTAGTTTCTTAGTGATGAAGAAACCTAAAATTTGGTGATAAAGAAGCAGAAAAATATTGAAATGTTTTACATATATTATACCATAATATAATGTGAATATGGTGAATAAAAATAATATCGAGCTTGATCATTTAATTTTAATTTATATAAATATAATAAATATGTGTCATTAATTGAAAGACTTTTAACTTAGTTTCTTAGTGATGAAGAAACCTATAATGTGGTGATAAAGAAGAAGAAAAATATTGAAATGTTTTACATATATTATACCATAATATAATGTGAATATGGTAAATAAAAATAATACCGAGCTTGATCATTTAACTTTAATTATTACCAATATATAACATATGTGTCATTAATTATAGTCTTTTAACTTAAATTTTTAGTGATGAAGAAACCTAAAATTTGGTGATAAAGAAGAAGAAAAATATTAAAAGTGTTTACATATAGTACACCATATTACATTATAAATATGATGAATAAAAATAATGTTGAGCTTGATGATTTAAATTTAATTCTAACCAATATATATCAAATATGCAACATTAATTTAAAGTCTTTTAACTTAGATACTTAGTGATGAAGAAACCTAAAATTTGGTGACGAATAAGAAGAAAACATTTGAAATATTTTACATATATTACACCGTAATATAATGTGAGTATGGTTAATAAAAATAATATCGAGCTTGATCATTTAACTTTAATTATTACTAATATATATAAAACATGCATCATTAATTTAAAGACTTTTAACTTAGTTTCTTAGTGATGAAGAAACCTAAAATTTGGTGATAAAGAAGAAGAAAAATATTGAAATGTTTTACATATATTATACCATAATATAATGTGAATATGGTGAATAAAAATAATATCGAGCTTGATCATTTAATTTTAATTTATATAAATATAAAAAATTTGTGTCATTAATTTAAAGACTTTTAACTTAGTTTCTTAGTGATGAAGAAACCTATAATGTGGTGATAAAGAAGAAGAAAAATATTGAAATGTTTTACATATATTATACCATAATATAATGTGAATATGGTAAATAAAAATAATACCGAGCTTGATCATTTAACTTTAATTATTACCAATATATAACATATGTGTCATTAATTATAGTCTTTTAACTTAAATTTTTAGTGATGAAGAAACCAAAAATTTGGTGATAAAGAAGAAGAAAAATATTAAAAGTGTTTACATATAGTACACCATATTACATTATAAATATGATAAATAAAAATAATGTTGAGCTTGATGATTTAAATTTAATTCTAACCAATATATATCAAATATGCAACATTAATTTAAAGTCTTTTAACTTAGATACTTAGTGATGAAGAAACCTAAAATTTGGTGACGAATAAGAAGAAAACATTTGAAATATTTTACATATATTACACCGTAATATAATGTGAGTATGGTTAATAAAAATAATATCGAGCTTGATCATTTAATTTAATTATTACTAATATATAAAACATGCATCATTAATTTAAAGACTTTTAACTTAGTTTCTTAGTGATGAAGAAACCTAAAATTTGGTGATAAAGAAGAAGAAAAATATTGAAATGTTTTACATATATTATACCATAATATAATGTGAATATGGTGAATAAAAATAATATCGAGCTTGATCATTTAATTTTAATTTATATAAATATAAAAAATATGTGTCATTAATTTAAAGACTTTTAACTTAGTTTCTTAGTGATGAAGAAACCTATACTGTGGTGATAAAGAAGAAGAAAAATATTGAAACGTTTTACATATATTATACCATAATATAATGTGAATATGGTAAATAAAAATAATACCGAGCTTGATCATTTAACTTTAATTATTACCAATATATAACATATGTGTCATTAATTATAGTCTTTTAACTTAAATTTTTAGTGATGAAGAAACCTAAAATTTGGTGATAAAGAAGAAGAAAAATATTAAAAGTGTTTACATATAGTACACCATATTACATTATAAATATGATGAATAAAAATAATGTTGAGCTTGATGATTTAAATTTAATTCTAACCAATATATATCAAATATGCAACATTAATTTAAAGTCTTTTAACTTAGATACTTAGTGATGAAGAAACCTAAAATTTGGTGACGAATAAGAAGAAAACATTTGAAATATTTTACATATATTACACCGTAATATAATGTGAGTATGGTTAATAAAAATAATATCGAGCTTGATCATTTAACTTTAATTATTACTAATATATATAAAACATGCATCATTAATTTAAAGACTTTTAACTTAGTTTCTTAGTGATGAAGAAACCTAAAATTTGGTGATAAAGAAGAAGAAAAATATTGAAATGTTTTACATATATTATACCATAATATAATGTGAATATGGTGAATAAAAATAATATCGAGCTTGATCATTTAATTTTAATTTATATAAATATAAAAAATTTGTGTCATTAATTTAAAGACTTTTAACTTAGTTTCTTAGTGATGAAGAAACCTATAATGTGGTGATAAAGAAGAAGAAAAATATTTAAACGTTTTACATATATTATACCATAATATAATGTGAATATGGTAAATAAAAATAATACCGAGCTTGATCATTTAACTTTAATTATTACCAATATATAACATATGTGTCATTAATTATAGTCTTTTAACTTAAATTTTTAGTGATGAAGAAACCTAAAATTTGGTGATAAAGAAGAAGAAAAATATTAAAAGTGTTTACATATAGTACACCATATTACATTATAAATATGATGAATAAAAAAAATGTTGAGCTTGATGATTTAAATTTAATTCTAACCAATATATATCAAATATGCAACATTAATTTAAAGTCTTTTAACTTAGATACTTAGTGATGAAGAAACCTAAAATTTGGTGACGAATAAGAAGAAAACATTTGAAATATTTTACATATATTACACCGTAATATAATGTGAGTATGGTTAATAAAAATAATATCGAGCTTGATCATTTAACTCTAATTATTACTAATATATATAAAACATGCATCATTAATTTAAAGACTTTTAACTTAGTTTCTTAGTGATGAAGAAACCTAAAATTTGGTGATAAAGAAGAAGAAAAATATTGAAATGTTTTACATATATTATACCATAATATAATGTGAATATGGTGAATAAAAATAATATCGAGCTTGATCATTTAATTTTAATTTATATAAATATAATAAATATGTGTCATTAATTGAAAGACTTTTAACTTAGTTTCTTAGTGATGAAGAAACCTATAATGTGGTGATAAAGAAGAAGAAAAATATTGAAATGTTTTACATATATTATACCATAATATAATGTGAATATGGTAAATAAAAATAATACCGAGCTTGATCATTTAACTTTAATTATTACCAATATATAACATATGTGTCATTAATTATAGTCTTTTAACTTAAATTTTTAGTGATGAAGAAACCTAAAATTTGGTGATAAAGAAGAAGAAAAATATTAAAAGTGTTTACATATAGTACACCATATTACATTATAAATATGATGAATAAAAATAATGTTGAGCTTGATGATTTAAATTTAATTCTAACCAATATATATCAAATATGCAACATTAATTTAAAGTCTTTTAACTTAGATACTTAGTGATGAAGAAACCTAAAATTTGGTGACGAATAAGAAGAAAACATTTGAAATATTTTACATATATTACACCGTAATATAATGTGAGTATGGTTAATAAAAATAATATCGAGCTTGATCATTTAACTTTAATTAATACTAATATATATAAAACCTGCATCATTAATTTAAAGACTTTTAACTTAGTTTCTTAGTGATGAAGAAACCTAAAATTTGGTGATAAAGAAGCAGAAAAATATTGAAATGTTTTACATATATTATACCATAATATAATGTGAATATGGTGAATAAAAATAATATCGAGCTTGATCATTTAATTTTAATTTATATAAATATAATAAATATGTGTCATTAATTGAAAGACTTTTAACTTAGTTTCTTAGTGATGAAGAAACCTATAATGTGGTGATAAAGAAGAAGAAAAATATTGAAATGTTTTACATATATTATACCATAATATAATGTGAATATGGTAAATAAAAATAATACCGAGCTTGATCATTTAACTTTAATTATTACCAATATATAACATATGTGTCATTAATTATAGTCTTTTAACTTAAATTTTTAGTGATGAAGAAACCTAAAATTTGGTGATAAAGAAGAAGAAAAATATTAAAAGTGTTTACATATAGTACACCATATTACATTATAAATATGATGAATAAAAATAATGTTGAGCTTGATGATTTAAATTTAATTCTAACCAATATATATCAAATATGCAACATTAATTTAAAGTCTTTTAACTTAGATACTTAGTGATGAAGAAACCTAAAATTTGGTGACGAATAAGAAGAAAACATTTGAAATATTTTACATATATTACACCGTAATATAATGTGAGTATGGTTAATAAAAATAATATCGAGCTTGATCATTTAACTTTAATTATTACTAATATATATAAAACATGCATCATTAATTTAAAGACTTTTAACTTAGTTTCTTAGTGATGAAGAAACCTAAAATTTGGTGATAAAGAAGAAGAAAAATATTGAAATGTTTTACATATATTATACCATAATATAATGTGAATATGGTGAATAAAAATAATATCGAGCTTGATCATTTAATTTTAATTTATATAAATATAAAAAATTTGTGTCATTAATTTAAAGACTTTTAACTTAGTTTCTTAGTGATGAAGAAACCTATAATGTGGTGATAAAGAAGAAGAAAAATATTGAAATGTTTTACATATATTATACCATAATATAATGTGAATATGGTAAATAAAAATAATACCGAGCTTGATCATTTAACTTTAATTATTACCAATATATAACATATGTGTCATTAATTATAGTCTTTTAACTTAAATTTTTAGTGATGAAGAAACCAAAAATTTGGTGATAAAGAAGAAGAAAAATATTAAAAGTGTTTACATATAGTACACCATATTACATTATAAATATGATAAATAAAAATAATGTTGAGCTTGATGATTTAAATTTAATTCTAACCAATATATATCAAATATGCAACATTAATTTAAAGTCTTTTAACTTAGATACTTAGTGATGAAGAAACCTAAAATTTGGTGACGAATAAGAAGAAAACATTTGAAATATTTTACATATATTACACCGTAATATAATGTGAGTATGGTTAATAAAAATAATATCGAGCTTGATCATTTAACTTTAATTATTACTAATATATATAAAACATGCATCATTAATTTAAAGACTTTTAACTTAGTTTCTTAGTGATGAAGAAACCTAAAATTTGGTGATAAAGAAGAAGAAAAATATTGAAATGTTTTACATATATTATACCATAATATAATGTGAATATGGTGAATAAAAATAATATCGAGCTTGATCATTTAATTTTAATTTATATAAATATAAAAAATTTGTGTCATTAATTTAAAGACTTTTAACTTAGTTTCTTAGTGATGAAGAAACCTATACTGTGGTGATAAAGAAGAAGAAAAATATTGAAACGTTTTACATATATTATACCATAATATAATGTGAATATGGTAAATAAAAATAATACCGAGCTTGATCATTTAACTTTAATTATTACCAATATATAACATATGTGTCATTAATTATAGTCTTTTAACTTAAATTTTTAGTGATGAAGAAACCTAAAATTTGGTGATAAAGAAGAAGAAAAATATTAAAAGTGTTTACATATAGTACACCATATTACATTATAAATATGATGAATAAAAATAATGTTGAGCTTGATGATTTAAATTTAATTCTAACCAATATATATCAAATATGCAACATTAATTTAAAGTCTTTTAACTTAGATACTTAGTGATGAAGAAACCTAAAATTTGGTGACGAATAAGAAGAAAACATTTGAAATATTTTACATATATTACACCGTAATATAATGTGAGTATGGTTAATAAAAATAATATCGAGCTTGATCATTTAACTTTAATTATTACTAATATATATAAAACATGCATCATTAATTTAAAGACTTTTAACTTAGTTTCTTAGTGATGAAGAAACCTAAAATTTGGTGATAAAGAAGAAGAAAAATATTGAAATGTTTTACATATATTATACCATAATATAATGTGAATATGGTGAATAAAAATAATATCGAGCTTGATCATTTAATTTTAATTTATATAAATATAAAAAATTTGTGTCATTAATTTAAAGACTTTTAACTTAGTTTCTTAGTGATGAAGAAACCTATAATGTGGTGATAAAGAAGAAGAAAAATATTTAAACGTTTTACATATATTATACCATAATATAATGTGAATATGGTAAATAAAAATAATACCGAGCTTGATCATTTAACTTTAATTATTACCAATATATAACATATGTGTCATTAATTATAGTCTTTTAACTTAAATTTTTAGTGATGAAGAAACCTAAAATTTGGTGATAAAGAAGAAGAAAAATATTAAAAGTGTTTACATATAGTACACCATATTACATTATAAATATGATGAATAAAAAAAATGTTGAGCTTGATGATTTAAATTTAATTCTAACCAATATATATCAAATATGCAACATTAATTTAAAGTCTTTTAACTTAGATACTTAGTGATGAAGAAACCTAAAATTTGGTGACGAATAAGAAGAAAACATTTGAAATATTTTACATATATTACACCGTAATATAATGTGAGTATGGTTAATAAAAATAATATCGAGCTTGATCATTTAACTCTAATTATTACTAATATATATAAAACATGCATCATTAATTTAAAGACTTTTAACTTAGTTTCTTAGTGATGAAGAAACCTAAAATTTGGTGATAAAGAAGAAGAAAAATATTGAAATGTTTTACATATATTATACCATAATATAATGTGAATATGGTGAATAAAAATAATATCGAGCTTGATCATTTAATTTTAATTTATATAAATATAAAAAATATGTGTCATTAATTTAAAGACTTTTAACTTAGTTTCTTAGTGATGAAGAAACCTATAATGTTGTGATAAAGAAGAAGAAAAATATTGAAATGTTTTACATATATTATACCATAATATAATGTGAATATGGTAAATAAAAATAATACCGAGCTTGATCATTTAACTTTAATTATTACCAATATATAACATATGTGTCATTAATTTATAGTCTTTTAACTTAAATTTTTAGTGATGAAGAAACCTAAAATTTGGTGATAAAGAAGAAGAAAAATATTAAAAGTGTTTACATATAGTATACCATATTCCATTATAAATATGATGAATAAAAATAATGTTGAGCTTGATGATTTAAATTTAATTCTAACCAATATATATCAAATATGCAACATTAATTTAAAGTCTTTTAACTTAGATACTTAGTGATGAAGAAACCTAAAATTTGGTGACGAATAAGAAGAAAACATTTGAAATATTTTACATATATTACACCGTAATATAATGTGAGTATGGTTAATAAAAATAATATGGAGCTTGATCATTTAACTTTAATTATTACTAATATATATAAAACATGCATCATTAATTTAAAGACTTTTAACTTAGTTTCTTAGTGATGAAGAAACCTAAAATTTGGTGATAAAGAAGAAGAAAAATATTGAAATGTTTTACATATATTATACAATAATATAATGTGAATATGGTGAATAAAAATAATATCGAGCTTGATCATTTAATTTTAATTTATATAAATATAAAAAATATGTGTCATTAATTTAAAGACTTTTAACTTAGTTTCTTAGTGATGAAGAAACCTGTAATGTGGTGATAAAGAAGAAGAAAAATATTGAAATGTTTTACATATATTATACCATAATATAATGTGAATATGGTAAATAAAAATAATACCGAGCTTGATCATTTAACTTTAATTATTACCAATATATAACATATGTGTCATTAATTTATAGTCTTTTAACTTAAATTTTTAGTGATGAAGAAACCTAAAATTTGGTGATAAAGAAGAAGAAAAATATTAAAAGTGTTTACATA
Organism: Vicia faba; assembly: GCA_948472305.1. Classification (NCBI taxonomy): domain Eukaryota; kingdom Viridiplantae; phylum Streptophyta; class Magnoliopsida; order Fabales; family Fabaceae; genus Vicia; species Vicia faba. Next base: position 23,681 of record CATIWC010003751.1, read on the forward strand.
TAGTATACCATATTCCATTATAAATATGATGAATAAAAATAATGTTGAGCTTGATGATTTAAATTTAATTCTAACCAATATATATCAAATATGCAACATTAATTTAAAGTCTTTTAACTTAGATACTTAGTGATGAAGAAACCTAAAATTTGGTGACGAATAAGAAGAAAACATTTGAAATATTTTACATATATTACACCGTAATATAATGTGAGTATGGTTAATAAAAATAATATCGAGCTTGATCATTTAACTTTAATTATTACTAATATATATAAAACCTGCATCATTAATTTAAAGACTTTTAACTTAGTTTCTTAGTGATGAAGAAACCTAAAATTTGGTGATAAAGAAGCAGAAAAATATTGAAATGTTTTACATATATTATACCATAATATAATGTGAATATGGTGAATAAAAATAATATCGAGATTGATCATTTAATTTTAATTTATATAAATATAAAAAATATGTGTCATTAATTTAAAGACTTTTAACTTAGTTTCTTAGTGATGAAGAAACCTATAATGTGGTGATAAAGAAGAAGAAAAATATTGAAATGTTTTACATATATTATACCATAATATAATGTGAATATGGTAAATAAAAATAATACCGAGCTTGATCATTTAACTTTAATTATTACCAATATATAACATATGTGTCATTAATTATAGTCTTTTAACTTAAATTTTTAGTGATGAAGAAACCTAAAATTTGGTGATAAAGAAGAAGAAAAATATTAAAAGTGTTGACATATAGTACACCATATTACATTATAAATATGATGAATAAAAATAATTTTGAGCTTGATGATTTAAAGTTAATTCTAACCAATATATATCAAATATGCCACATTAATTTAAAGTCTTTTAACTTAGATACTTAGTGATGAAGAAACCTAAAATTTGGTGACGAATAAGAAGAAAACATTTGAAATATTTTACATATATTACACCGTAATATAATGTGAGTATGGTTAATAAAAATAATATCGAGCTTGATCATTTAACTTTAATTATTACTAATATATATAAAACCTGCATCATTAATTTAAAGACTTTTAACTTAGTTTCTTAGTGATGAAGAAACCTAAAATTTGGTGATAAAGAAGCAGAAAAATATTGAAATGTTTTACATATATTATACCATAATATAATGTGAATATGGTGAATAAAAATAATATCGAGCTTGATCATTTAATTTTAATTTATATAAATATAATAAATATGTGTCATTAATTGAAAGACTTTTAACTTAGTTTCTTAGTGATGAAGAAACCTATAATGTGGTGATAAAGAAGAAGAAAAATATTGAAATGTTTTACATATATTATACCATAATATAATGTGAATATGGTAAATAAAAATAATACCGAGCTTGATCATTTAACTTTAATTATTACCAATATATAACATATGTGTCATTAATTATAGTCTTTTAACTTAAATTTTTAGTGATGAAGAAACCTAAAATTTGGTGATAAAGAAGAAGAAAAATATTAAAAGTGTTTACATATAGTACACCATATTACATTATAAATATGATGAATAAAAATAATGTTGAGCTTGATGATTTAAATTTAATTCTAACCAATATATATCAAATATGCAACATTAATTTAAAGTCTTTTAACTTAGATACTTAGTGATGAAGAAACCTAAAATTTGGTGACGAATAAGAAGAAAACATTTGAAATATTTTACATATATTACACCGTAATATAATGTGAGTATGGTTAATAAAAATAATATCGAGCTTGATCATTTAACTTTAATTATTACTAATATATATAAAACATGCATCATTAATTTAAAGACTTTTAACTTAGTTTCTTAGTGATGAAGAAACCTAAAATTTGGTGATAAAGAAGAAGAAAAATATTGAAATGTTTTACATATATTATACCATAATATAATGTGAATATGGTGAATAAAAATAATATCGAGCTTGATCATTTAATTTTAATTTATATAAATATAAAAAATTTGTGTCATTAATTTAAAGACTTTTAACTTAGTTTCTTAGTGATGAAGAAACCTATACTGTGGTGATAAAGAAGAAGAAAAATATTGAAACGTTTTACATATATTATACCATAATATAATGTGAATATGGTAAATAAAAATAATACCGAGCTTGATCATTTAACTTTAATTATTACCAATATATAACATATGTGTCATTAATTATAGTCTTTTAACTTAAATTTTAGTGATGAAGAAACCTAAAATTTGGTGATAAAGAAGAAGAAAAATATTAAAAGTGTTTACATATAGTACACCATATTACATTATAAATATGATGAATAAAAATAATGTTGAGCTTGATGATTTAAATTTAATTCTAACCAATATATATCAAATATGCAACATTAATTTAAAGTCTTTTAACTTAGATACTTAGTGATGAAGAAACCTAAAATTTGGTGACGAACAAGAAGAAAACATTTGAAATATTTTACATATATTACACCGTAATATAATGTGAGTATGGTTAATAAAAATAATATCGAGCTTGATCATTTAACTCTAATTATTACTAATATATATAAAACATGCATCATTAATTTAAAGACTTTTAACTTAGTTTCTTAGTAATGAAGAAACCTAAAGTTTGGTGATAAAGAAGAAGAAAAATATTGAAATGTTTTACATATATTATACCATAATATAATGTGAATATGGTGAATAAAAATAATATCGAGCTTGATCATTTAATTTTAATTTATATAAATATAAAAAATATGTGTCATTAATTTAAAGACTTTTAACTTCGTTTCTTAGTGATGAAGAAACCTGTAATGTGGTGATAAAGAAGAAGAAAAATATTGAAATGTTTTATATATATTATACCATAATATAATGTGAATATGGTAAATAAAAATAATACCGAGCTTGATCATTTAACTTTAATTATTACCAATATATAACATATGTGTCATTATTTTATAGTCTTTTAACTTAAATTTTTAGTGATGAAGAAACCAAAAATTTGGTGATAAAGAAGAAGAAAAATATTAAAAGTGTTTACATATAGTACACAATATTACATTATAAATATGATGAATAAAAATAATGTTGAGCTTGATGATTTAAATTTAATTCTAACCAATATATATCAAATATGCAACATTAATTTAAAGTATTTTAACTTAGATACTTAGTGATGAAGAAACCTAAAATTTGGTGACGAATAAGAAGAAAACATTTGAAATATTTTACATATATTACACCGTAATATAATGTGAGTATGGTTACTAAAAATAATATCGAGCTTGATCATTTAACATTAATTATTACTAATATATATAAAACATGCATCATTAATTTAAAGACTTTTAACTTAGTTTCTTAGTGGTGAAGAAACCTAAAATTTGGTGATATAGAAGAAGAAAAATATTGAAATGTTTTACATATATTATACCATAATATAATGTGAATATGGTGAATAAAAATAATATCGAGATTGATCATTTAATTTTAATTTATATAAATATAAAAAATATGTGTCATTATTTAAAGACTTTTAACTTAGTTTCTTAGTGATGAAGAAACCTATAATGTGGTGATAAAGAAGAAGAAAAATATTGAAATGTTTTACATATATTATACCATAATATAATGTGAATATGGTAAATAAAAATAATACCGAGCTTGATCATTTAACTTTAATTATAACCAATATATAACATATGTGTCATTAATTATAGTCTTTTAACTTAAATTTTTAGTGATGAAGAAACCTAAAATTTGGTGATAAAGAAGAAGAAAAATATTAAAAGTGTTGACATATAGTACACCATATTACATTATAAATATGATGAATAAAAATAATTTTGAGCTTGATGATTTAAAGTTAATTCTAACCAATATATATCAAATATGCAACATTAATTTAAAGTCTTTTAACTTAGATACTTAGTGATGAAGAAACCTAAAATTTGGTGACGAATAAGAAGAAAACATTGAAATATTTTACATATATTACACCGTAATATAATGTGAGTATGGTTAATAAAAATAATATCGAGCTTGATCATTTAACTTTAATTATTACTAATATATATAAAACCTGCATCATTAATTTAAAGACTTTTAACTTAGTTTCTTAGTGATGAAGAAACCTAAAATTTGGTGATAAAGAAGCAGAAAAATATTGAAATGTTTTACATATATTATACCATAATATAATGTGAATATGGTGAATAAAAATAATATCGAGCTTGATCATTTAATTTTAATTTATATAAATATAATAAATATGTGTCATTAATTGAAAGACTTTTAACTTAGTTTCTTAGTGATGAAGAAACCTATAATGTGGTGATAAAGAAGAAGAAAAATATTGAAATGTTTTACATATATTATACCATAATATAATGTGAATATGGTAAATAAAAATAATATCGAGCTTGATCATTTAATTTTAATTTATATAAATATAATAAATATGTGTCATTAATTGAAAGACTTTTAACTTAGTTTCTTAGTGATGAAAAACCTATAATGTGGTGATAAAGAAGAAGAAAAATATTGAAATGTTTTACATATATTATACCATAATATAATGTGAATATGGTAAATAAAAATAATACCGAGCTTGATCATTTAACTTTAATTATTACCAATATATAACATATGTGTCATTAATTTATAGTCTTTTAACTTAAATTTTTAGTGATGAAGAAACCTAAAATTTTGTGATAAAGAAGAAGAAAAATATTAAAAGTGTTTACATATAGTACACCATATTACATTATAAATATGATGAATAAAAATAATGTTGAGCTTGATGATTTAAATTTAATTCTAACCAATATATATCAAATATGCAACATTAATTTAAAGTCTTTTAACTTAGATACTTAGTGATGAAGAAACCTAAAATTTGGTGACGAATAAGAAGAAGACATTTGAAATATTTTACATATATTACACCGTAATATAATGTGAGTATGGTTAATAAAAATAATATTGAGCTTGATCATTTAACTTTAATTATTACTAATATATATAAAACATGCATCATTAATTTAAAGACTTTTAACTTAGTTTCTTAGTGATGATGAAACCTAAAATTTGGTGATAAAGAAGAAGAAAAATATTGAAATGTTTTACATATATTATACCATAATATAATGTGAATATGGTGAATAAAAATAATATCGAGCTTGATCATTTAATTTTAATTTATATAAATATAAAAAATATGTGTCATTAATTTAAAGACTTTTAACTTAGTTTCTTAGTGATGAAGAAAACCTATAATGTGGTGATAAAGAAGAAGAAAAATATTGAAATGTTTTACATATATTATACCATAATATAATGTGAATATGGTAATAAAAACATTATCGAGCTTAATCATTTAATTTTAATTTATATAAATATATAAATATTTGTCATTAATTTATAGTCTTTTACTTAAATTCTTAGTGATGAAGAACCCTAAAATTTGGTGAAAAAGAAGAAGAAATATATTAAAAGTGTTTACATATAGTACACCATATTACATTATAAATATGATGTATAAAGATAATGTTGAGCTTGATGATTTAAATTTAATTCTAACCAATATATATCAAATATGCAACATTAATTTAAAGTCTTTTAACTTAGATACTTAGTGATGAAGAAACCTAAAATTTGGTGACGAATAAGAAGAAAACATTTGAAATATTTTACATATATTACACCGTAATATAATGTGAGTATGGTTAATAAAAATAATATCGAGCTTGATCATTTAACTTTAATTATTACTAATATATATAAAACATGCATCATTAATTTAAAGACTTTTAACTTAGTTTCTTAGTGATGATGAAACCTAAAATTTGGTGATAAAGAAGAAGAAAAATATTGAAATGTTTTACATATATTATACCATATTATAATGTGAATATGGTGAATAAAAATAATTTGAGCTTGATCATTTAATTTTAATTTATATAAATATAAAAAATATGTGTCATTAATTTAAAGACTTTTAACTTAGTTTCTTAGTGATGAAAAACCTGTAATGTGGTGATAAAGAAGAAGAAAAATATTGAAATGTTTTACATATATTATACCATAATATAATGTGAATATGGTAAATAAAAATAATACCGAGCTTGATCATTTAACTTTAATTATTACCAATATATAACATATGTGTCATTAATTTATAGTCTTTTAACTTAAATTTTTAGTGATGAAGAAACCTAAAATTTTGTGATAAAGAAGAAGAAATATATTAAAAGTGTTTACATATAGTACACCATATTACATTATAAATATGATGAATAAAAATAATGTAGAGCTTGATGATTTAAATTTAATTCTAACCAATATATATATCAAATATGCAACATTAATTTAAAGTCTTTTAACTTAGATACTTAGTGATGAAGAAACCTAAAATTTGGTGACGAATAAGAAGAAAACATTTGAAATATTTTACATATATTACACCGTTATATAATGTGAGTATGGTTAATAAAAATAATATCGAGCTTGATCATTTAACTTTAATTATTACTAATATATATAAAACATGCATCATTAATTTAAAGACTTTTAACTTAGTTTCTTAGTGATGATGAAACCTAAAATTTGGTGATAAAGAAGAAGAAAAATATTGAAATGTTTTACATATATTATACCATAATATAATGTGAATATGGTGAAAAAAAATAATATCGAGCTTGATCATTTAATTTTAATTTATATAAATATAAAAAATATGTGTCATTAATTTAAAGACTTTTAACTTAGTTTCTTAGTGATGAAGAAACCTATAATGTGGTGATAAAGAAGAAGAAAAATATCGAAATGTTTTACATATATTATACCATAATATAATGTGAATATGGTAAATAAAAACATTATCGAGCTTAATCATTTAATTTTAATTTATATAAATATATAAAATATTTGTCATTAATTTATAGTCTTTTACTTAAATTCTTAGTGATGAAGAACCCTAAAATTTGGTGAAAAAGAAGAAGAAATATATTAAAAGTGTTTACATATAGTACACCATATTACATTATAAATATGATGAATAAAGATAATGTTGAGCTTGATGATTTAAATTTAATTCTAACCAATATATATCAAATATGCAACATTAATTTAAAGTCTTTTAACTTAGATACTTAGTGATGAAGAAACCTAAAATTTGGTGACGAATAAGAAGAAAACATTTGAAATATTTTACATATATTACACCGTAATATAATGTGAGTATGGTTAATAAAAATAATATCGAGCTTGATCATTTAACTTTAATTATTACTAATATATATAAAACATGCATCATTAATTTAAAGACTTTTAACTTAGTTTCTTAGTGATGATGAAACCTAAAATTTGGTGATAAAGAAGAAGAACAGAATTGAAATGTTTTACATATATTATTCCATAATATAATGTGAATATGGTGAATAAAAATAATATCGAGCTTGATCATTTAATTTTAATTTATATAAATATAAAAAATATGTGTCATTAATTTAAAGACTTTTAACTTAGTTTCTTAGTGATGAAAAACCTATAATGTGGTGATAAAGAAGAAGAAAAATATTGAAATGTTTTACATATATTATACCATAATATAATGTGAATATGGTAAATAAAAATAATACCGAGCTTGATCATTTAACTTTAATTATTACCAATATATAACATATGTGTCATTAATTTATAGTCTTTTAACTTAAATTTTTAGTGATGAAGAAACCTAAAATTTGGTGATAAAGAAGAAGAAATATATTAAAAGTGTTTACATATAGTACACCATATTACATTATAAATATGATGAATAAAAATAATGTAGAGCTTGATGATTTAAATTTAATTCTAACCAATATATATCAAATATGCAACATTAATTTAAAGTCTTTTAACTTAGATACTTAGTGATGAAGAAACTTAAAATTTGGTGACGAATAAGAAGAAAACATTTGAAATATTTTACATATATTACACCGTTATATAATGTGAGTATGGTTAATAAAAATAATATCGAGCTTGATCATTTAACTTTAATTATTACTAATATATATAAAACATGCATCATTAATTTAAAGACTTTTAACTTAGTTTCTTAGTGATAAAGAAACCTAAAATTTGGTGATAAAGAAGAAGAAAAATATTGAAATGTTTTACATATATTATACCATAATATAATGTGAATATGGTGAATAAAAATAATATCGAGCTTGATCATTTAATTTTAATTTATATAAATATAAAAAATATGTGTCATTAATTTAAAGACTTTTAACTTAGTTTCTTAGTGATGAAAAACCTATAATGTGGTGATAAAGAAGAAGAAAAATATTGAAATGTTTTACATATATTATACCATAATATAATGTGAATATGGTAAATAAAAATAATACCGAGCTTGATCATTTAACTTTAATTATTACCAATATATAACATATGTGTCATTAATTTATAGTCTTTTAACTTAAATTTTTAGTGATGAAGAAACCTAAAATTTTGTGATAAAGAAGAAGAAATATATTAAAAGTGTTTACATATAGTACATCATATTACATTATAAATATGATGAATAAAGATAATGTTGAGCTTGATGATTTAAATTTAATTCTAACCAATATATATCAAATATGCAACATTAATTTAAAGTCTTTTAACTTAGATACTTAGTGATGAAGAAACCTAAAATTTGGTGACGAATAAGAAGAAAACATTTGAAATATTTTACATATATTACACCGTAATATAATGTGAGTATGGTTAATAAAAATAATATCGAGCTTGATCATTTAACTTTAATTATTACTAATATATATAAAACATGCATCATTAATTTAAAGACTTTTAACTTAGTTTCTTAGTGATGATGAAACCTAAAATTTGGTGATAAAGAAGAAGAACAGAATTGAAATGTTTTACATATATTATTCCATAATATAATGTGAATATGGTGAATAAAAATAATATCGAGCTTGATCATTTAATTTTAATTTATATAAATATAAAAAATATGTGTCATTAATTTAAAGACTTTTAACTTAGTTTCTTAGTGATGAAAAACCTATAATGTGGTGATAAAGAAGAAGAAAAATATTGAAATGTTTTACATATATTATACCATAATATAATGTGAATATGGTAAATAAAAATAATACCGAGCTTGATCATTTAACTTTAATTATTACCAATATATAACATATGTGTCATTAATTTATAGTCTTTTAACTTAAATTTTTAGTGATGAAGAAACCTAAAATTTGGTGATAAAGAAGAAGAAATATATTAAAAGTGTTTACATATAGTACACCATATTACATTATAAATATGATGAATAAAAATAATGTAGAGCTTGATGATTTAAATTTAATTCTAACCAATATATATCAAATATGCAACATTAATTTAAAGTCTTTTAACTTAGATACTTAGTGATGAAGAAACTTAAAATTTGGTGACGAATAAGAAGAAAACATTTGAAATATTTTACATATATTACACCGTTATATAATGTGAGTATGGTTAATAAAAATAATATCGAGCTTGATCATTTAACTTTAATTATTACTAATATATATAAAACATGCATCATTAATTTAAAGACTTTTAACTTAGTTTCTTAGTGATAAAGAAACCTAAAATTTGGTGATAAAGAAGAAGAAAAATATTGAAATGTTTTACATATATTATACCATAATATAATGTGAATATGGTGAATAAAAATAATATCGAGCTTGATCATTTAATTTTAATTTATATAAATATAAAAAATATGTGTCATTAATTTAAAGACTTTTAACTTAGTTTCTTAGTGATGAAAAACCTATAATGTGGTGATAAAGAAGAAGAAAAATATTGAAATGTTTTACATATATTATACCATAATATAATGTGAATATGGTAAATAAAAATAATACCGAGCTTGATCATTTAACTTTAATTATTACCAATATATAACATATGTGTCATTAATTTATAGTCTTTTAACTTAAATTTTTAGTGATGAAGAAACCTAAAATTTTGTGATAAAGAAGAAGAAATATATTAAAAGTGTTTTACATATAGTACATCATATTACATTATAAATATGATGAATAAAAATAATGTAGAGCTTGATGATTTAAATTTAATTCTAACCAATATATATCAAATATGCAACATTAATTTAAAGTCTTTTAACTTATATACTTAGTGATGAAGAAACCTAAAATTTGGTGACGAATAAGAAGAAAACATTTGAAATATTTTACATATATTACACCGTTATATAATGTGAGTATGGTTAATAAAAATAATATCGAGCTTGATCATTTAACTTTAATTATTACTAATATATATAAAACATGCATCATTAATTTAAAGACTTTTAACTTAGTTTCTTAGTGATAAAGAAACCTAAAATTTGGTGATAAAGAAGAAGAAAAATATTGAAATGTTTTACATATATTATACCATAATATAATGTGAATATGGTGAATAAAAATAATATCGAGCTTGATCATTTAATTTTAATTTATATAAATATAAAAAATATGTGTCATTAATTTAAAGACTTTTAACTTAGTTTCTTAGTGATGAAGAAACCTATAATGTGGTGATAAAGAAGAAGAAAAATATTGAAATGTTTTACATATATTATACCATAATATAATGTGAATATGGTAAATAAAAACATTATCGAGCTTAATCATTTAATTTTAATTTATATAAATATATAAAATATTTGTCATTAATTTATAGTCTTTTACTTAAATTCTTAGTGATGAAGAACCCTAAAATTTGGTGAAAAAGAAGAAGAAATATATTAAAAGTGTTTACATATAGTACACCATATTACATTATAAATATGATGAATAAAGATAATGTTGAGCTTGATGATTTAAATTTAATTCTAACCAATATATATCAAATATGCAACATTAATTTAAAGTCTTTTAACTTAGATACTTAGTGATGAAGAAACCTAAAATTTGGTGACGAATAAGAAGAAAACATTTGAAATATTTTACATATATTACACCGTAATATAATGTGAGTATGGTTAATAAAAATAATATCGAGCTTGATCATTTAACTTTAATTGTTACTAATATATATAAAACATGCATCATTAATTTAAAGACTTTTAACTTAGTTTCTTAGTGATGATGAAACCTAAAATTTGGTGATAAAGAAGAAGAACAATATTGAAATGTTTTACATATATTATTCCATAATATAATGTGAATATGGTGAATAAAAATAATATCGAGCTTGATCATTTAATTTTAATTTATATAAATATAAAAAATATGTGTCATTAATTTAAAGACTTTTAACTTAGTTTCTTAGTGATGAAAAACCTATAATGTGGTGATAAAGAAGAAGAAAAATGTTGAAATGTTTTACATATATTATACCATAATATAATGTGAATATGGTAAATAAAAATAATACCGAGCTTGATCATTTAACTTTAATTATTACCAATATATAACATATGTGTCATTAATTTATAGTCTTTTAACTTAAATTTTTAGTGATGAAGAAACCTAAAATTTTGGTGATAAAGAAGAAGAAATATATTAAAAGTGTTTACATATAGTACACCATATTACATTATAAATATGATGAATAAAAATAATGTAGAGCTTGATGATTTAAATTTAATTCTAACCAATATATATCAAATATGCAACATTAATTTAAAGTCTTTTAACTTAGATACTTAGTGATGAAGAAACCTAAAATTTGGTGACGAATAAGAAGAAAACATTTGAAATATTTTACATATATTACACCGTTATATAATGTGAGTATGGTTAATAAAAATAATATCGAGCTTGATCATTTAACTTTAATTATTACTAATATATATAAAACATGCATCATTAATTTAAAGACTTTTAACTTAGTTTCTTAGTGATAAAGAAACCTAAAATTTGGTGATAAAGAAGAAGAAAAATATTGAAATGTTTTACATATATTATACCATAATATAATGTGAATATGGTGAATAAAAATAATATCGAGCTTGATCATTTAATTTTTAATTTATATAAATATAAAAAATATGTGTCATTAATTTAAAGACTTTTAACTTAGTTTCTTAGTGATGAAGAAACCTATAATGTGGTGATAAAGAAGAAGAAAAATATTGAAATGTTTTACATATATTATACCATAATATAATGTGAATATGGTAAATAAAATAATACCGAGCTTGATCATTTAACTTTAATTATTACCAATATATAACATATGTGTCATTAATTTATAGTCTTTTAACTTAAATTTTTAGTGATGAAGAAACCTAAAATTTGGTGATAAAGAAGAAGAAATATATTAAAAGTGTTTACATATAGTACACCATATTACATTATAAATATGATGAATAAAAATAATGTAGAGCTTGATGATTTAAATTTAATTCTAACCAATATATATCAAATATGCAACATTAATTTAAAGTCTTTTAACTTAGATACTTAGTGATGAAGAAACCTAAAATTTGGTGACGAATAAGAAGAAAACATTTGAAATATTTTACATATATTACACCGTTATATAATGTGAGTATGGTTAATAAAAATAATATCGAGCTTGATCATTTAACTTTAATTATTACTAATATATATAAAACATGCATCATTAATTTAAAGACTTTTAACTTAGTTTCTTAGTGATAAAGAAACCTAAAATTTGGTGATAAAGAAGAAGAAAAATATTGAAATGTTTTACATATATTATACCATAATATAATGTGAATATGGTGAATAAAAATAATATCAAGCTTGATCATTTAATTTTAATTTATATAAATATAAAAAATATTTGTCATTAATTTAAAGACTTTTAACTTAGTTTCTTAGTGATGAAGAAACCTATAATGTGGTGATAAAGAAGAAGAAAAATATTGAAATGTTTTACATATATTATACCATAATATAATGTGAATATGGTAATAAAAATAATACTGAGCTTGATCATTTAACTTTGATTATTACCAATATATAACATATTTGTCATTAATTTAAAGTCTTTTACTTAAATTCTTAGTGATGAAGAACCCTAAAATTTGGTGAAAAAGAAGAAGAAATATATTAAAAGTGTTTACATATAGTACACCATATTACATTATAAATATGATGAATAAAAATTATGTTGAGCTTGATGATTTAAATTTAATTCTAACCAATATATATCAAATATGCAACATTAATTTAAAGTCTTTTAACTTAGATACTTAGTGATGAAGAAAACCTAAAATTTGGTGACGAATAAGAAGAAAACATTTGAAATATTTTACATATATTACACCGTAATATAATGTGAGTATGGTTAATAAAAATAATATCGAGCTTGATCATTTAACTTTCATTATTACTAATATATATAAAACATGCATCATTAATTTAAAGACTTTTAACTTAGTTTCTTAGTGATGATGAAACCTAAAATTTGGTGATAAAGAAGAAGAAAAATATTGAAATGTTTTACATATATTATACCATAATATAATGTGAATATGGTGAATAAAAATAATATCGAGCTTAATCATTTAATTTTAATTTATATAAATATAAAAAATATGTGTCATTAATTTAAAGACTTTTAACTTAGTTTCTTAGTGATGAAGAAACCTATAATGTGGTGATAAAGAAGAAGAAAAATATTGAAATGTTTTACATATATTATACCATAATATAATGTGAATATGGTAAATAAAAATAATACCGAGCTTGATCATTTAACTTTAATTATTACCAATATATAACATATGTGTCATTAATTTATAGTCTTTTAACTTAAATTTTTAGTGATGAAGAAACCTAAAATTTGGTGATAAAGAAGAAGAAAAATATTAAAAGTGTTTACATATAGTACAACATATTACATTATAAATATGATGAATAAAAATAATGTTGAGCTTGATGATTTAAATTTAATTCTAACCAAAATATATCAAACATGCAACATTAATTTAAAGTCTTTTAACTTAGATACTTAGTGGTGAAGAAACCTAAAATTTGGTGACGAGTAAGAAGAAAACATTTGAAATATTTTACATATATTACCCCGTAATATAATGTGAGTATGGTTAATAAAAATAATATCGAGCTTGATCATTTAACTTTAATTATTACTAATATATATAAAACATGCATCATTAATTTAAAGACTTTTAACTTAGTTTCTTATTGATGAAGAAACCTAAAATTTGGTGATAAAGAAGAAGAAAAATATTGAAATGTTTTACATATATTATACCATAATATAATGTGAATATGGTGAATAAAAATAATATCGAGCTTGATCATTTAATTTTAATTTATATAAATATAAAAAATATGTGTCATTAATTTAAAGACTTTTAACTTAGTTTCTTAGTGATGAAGAAACCTATAATGTGGTGATAAAGAAGAAGAAAAATATTGAAATGTTTTACATATATTATACCATAATATAATGTGAATATGGTAAATAAAAATAATACCGAGCCTGATCATTTAACTTTAATTATTACCAATATATAACATATGTGTCATTAATTTATAGTCTTTTAACTTAAATTTTTAGTGATGAAGAAACCTAAAATTTGGTGATAAAGAAGAAGAAAAATATTAAAAGTGTTTACATATAGTACACAATATTACATTATAAATATGATGAATAAAAATAATGTTGAGCTTGATGATTTAAATTTAATTCTAACCAATATATATCAAATATGCAACATTAATTTAAAGTATTTTAACTTAGATACTTAGTGATGAAGAAACCTAAAATTTGGTGACGAATAAGAAGAAAACATTTGAAATATTTTACATATATTACACCGTAATATAATGTGAGTATGGTTACTAAAAATAATATCAAGCTTGATCATTTAACATTAATTATTACTAATATATATAAAACATGCATCATTAATTTAAAGACTTTTAACTTAGTTTCTTAGTGGTGAAGAAACCTAAAATTTGGTGATATAGAAGAAGAAAAATATTGAAATGTTTTACATATATTATACCATAATATAATGTGAATATGGTGAATAAAAATAATATCGAGATTGATCATTTAATTTTAATTTATATAAATATAAAAAATATGTGTCATTAATTTAAAGACTTTTAACTTAGTTTCTTAGTGATGAAGAAACCTATAATGTGGTGATAAAGAAGAAGAAAAATATTGAAATGTTTTACATATATTATACCATAATATAATGTGAATATGGTAAATAAAAATAATACCGAGCTTGATCATTTAACTTTAATTATAACCAATATATAACATATGTGTCATTAATTATAGTCTTTTAACTTAAATTTTTAGTGATGAAGAAACCTAAAATTTGGTGATAAAGAAGAAGAAAAATATTAAAAGTGTTGACATATAGTACACCATATTACATTATAAATATGATGAATAAAAATAATTTTGAGCTTGATGATTTAAAGTTAATTCTAACCAATATATATCAAATATGCAACATTAATTTAAAGTCTTTTAACTTAGATACTTAGTGATGAAGAAACCTAAAATTTGGTGACGAATAAGAAGAAAACATTTGAAATATTTTACATATATTACACCGTAATATAATGTGAGTATGGTTAATAAAAATAATATCGAGCTTGATCATTTAACTTTAATTATTACTAATATATGTAAAACCTGCATCATTAATTTAAAGACTTTTAACTTAGTTTCTTAGTGATGAAGAAACCTAAAATTTGGTGATAAAGAAGCAGAAAAATATTGAAATGTTTTACATATATTATACCATAATATAATGTGAATATGGTGAATAAAAATAATATCGAGCTTGATCATTTAATTTTAATTTATATAAATATAATAAATATGTGTCATTAATTGAAAGACTTTTAACTTAGTTTCTTAGTGATGAAGAAACCTATAATGTGGTGATAAAGAAGAAGAAAAATATGAAATGTTTTACATATATTATACCATAATATAATGTGAATATGGTAAATAAAAATAATATCGAGCTTGATCATTTAATTTTAATTTATATAAATATAATAAATATGTGTCATTAATTGAAAGACTTTTAACTTAGTTTCTTAGTGATGAAAAACCTATAATGTGGTGATAAAGAAGAAGAAAAATATTGAAATGTTTTACATATATTATACCATAATATAATGTGAATATGGTAAATAAAAATAATACCGAGCTTGATCATTTAACTTTAATTATTACCAATATATAACATATGTGTCATTAATTTATAGTCTTTTAACTTAAATTTTTAGTGATGAAGAAACCTAAAATTTTGTGATAAAGAAGAAGAAAAATATTAAAAGTGTTTACATATAGTACACCATATTACATTATAAATATGATGAATAAAAATAATGTTGAGCTTGATGATTTAAATTTAATTCTAACCAATATATATCAAATATGCAACATTAATTTAAAGTCTTTTAACTTAGATACTTAGTGATGAAGAAACCTAAAATTTGGTGACGAATAGAAGAAAACATTTGAAATATTTTACATATATTACACCGTAATATAATGTGAGTATGGTTAATAAAAATAATATTGAGCTTGATCATTTAACTTTAATTATTACTAATATATATAAAACATGCATCATTAATTTAAAGACTTTTAACTTAGTTTCTTAGTGATGATGAAACCTAAAATTTGGTGATAAAGAAGAAGAAAAATATTGAAATGTTTTACATATATTATACCATAATATAATGTGAATATGGTGAATAAAAATAATATCGAGCTTGATCATTTAATTTTTATTTATATAAATATAAAAAATATGTGTCATTAATTTAAAGACTTTTAACTTAGTTTCTTAGTGATGAAGAAACCTATAATGTGGTGATAAAGAAGAAGAAAAATATTGAAATGTTTTACATATATTATACCATAATATAATGTGAATATGGTAAATAAAAACATTATCGAGCTTAATCATTTAATTTTAATTTATATAAATATATAAAATATTTGTCATTAATTTATAGTCTTTTACTTAAATTCTTAGTGATGAAGAACCCTAAAATTTGGTGAAAAAGAAGAAGAAATATATTAAAAGTGTTTACATATAGTACACCATATTACATTATAAATATGATGTATAAAGATAATGTTGAGCTTGATGATTTAAATTTAATTCTAACCAATATATATCAAATATGCAACATTAATTTAAAGTCTTTTAACTTAGATACTTAGTGATGAAGAAACCTAAAATTTGGTGACGAATAAGAAGAAAACATTTGAAATATTTTACATATATTACACCGTAATATAATGTGAGTATGGTTAATAAAAATAATATCGAGCTTGATCATTTAACTTTAATTATT
>CATIWC010003752.1:0-38141 GCA_948472305.1 Vicia faba
TGCAAAAACAAACATACAAACAAACCATTACCCACAACACCCATACACAACAAACTACACACCAAAAAAAAAACAGAAACAAACTTACCTTAATGGCATGTTGGGAAACATGTTTGCAACTTTGACACTGAAGCCTCAAGACAATTTTCTTAGTGGTCTTAGCCTAATTCAAACAACATAAATAAAACAAAAAAAAATAAGAACCAACAATTAACAGAACTACTAGTTCATAATTAAATTATAAAAAATAAAAATAAAAAACAATGAAGGATTTAAGGTAATAATAATTGATTGAACCTTTTTGTGAAAAACAGGCTTGGTCTGTCCACCATAACCAGATTGTTTGCGATCATAACGCCTCTTTCCTTGAGCAGCAATGCTATCTTTACCCTTTTTGTATTGGGTAACTTTGTGTAAGGTGTGCTTCTTGCACTCCTTGTTTTTGCAGTATGTTTTCTTTGTCTTTGGAACGTTCACCTGCAACAACAATTAGAGATCGAATTAATTTAGATATACCGTGAGATTGATGAATGGATTTGTTGATAGATAAAGAGGGGAATACCATTGTTGCGTAAGGGTTTGAGATCGGCTGAACAAACGAAGGGTGGAGAAGGAAGCAGAGTCTGTTTTATATGACTGTGAATTAGGGTTTTTATGTTCCAGCGAATTGATTTTGGGCTTTTTTGTGTCCTAAAGGACTTATCGGGTTTGTTCCACTTGTGGCCCAAATTAGATTAGTTGAGTTTCATTTAAAAAATAGGGAATTTCTTTATATATCTCTTATGACCTTTATAGCTAGGGAAAAATTACTGAAAACTCGAAAATTTCTTTCAGATATGTATTTTCGAACGCATCTCAAATCAAGGTGTTTTGGAGATATATTTTCGAAAATAATTTGTTTAGTATGCTGTGATAGTTTCAAAATAACTTGATTTGGAGTGTGTTCAGAGATACATATTTGAAACTCTTGACAATGATTTTTTTAAACATCAATGTCTTGGGGTTCTCAGCTCTCTCTCTCGTCGAGTGGATCTAGTTTGGTTAGGCCTACCAAATCTCAATATGTTGGAATTCTCTGTCATTTTGCTGAAAAAAGAATTAATTGTTAATCAAAGGGAAGCGGACGAACAAGAAGGTGTTTGAAAATTAAAAAAAAAATCAACTCATGCATGTTTTCGAATATGCATCTTCGAAACTCCTCAGAGGAGTTGTTCGTTTGTTACTGCAATGCCCTAATTCAGAGATATATCTTCAAAATACTCCTGATTTTGAAAAAAAAAATGTTTCAAAAATATATCTCTAAATACCCTATGAAAAATAAAATGCGGTGCATTCGGAGATACATCTCCAAATTCTAGGGGGGTAAAAAATGGAATTTCACCAAATTTGGCTAAGAAAGTGTAAGGGTGAGGAAGAAATTCCCTAAAAAATAATACTAGTTGAACAATGGTAGGCCGTTTTTTATTGCACCTTTATACATTTCCCCAAATCTATTATGAAATGTCCAAAATATTTCATGTTTTGGGAGATACATCTTCGGACGCCACTAGATATCATTTTTTTCACAGTTATATTCAGAGATACATAATCAGAGTATTTTTAAGAGTGTGTTCAAGGATATATCTGCGGACATGACCCGGTTCCACAAATCGGAAACTTGACAACATGAATGAAAATAAAAAACAAACAAATACCAACATCAACATTTTAAATAAAAACATTCATTACTTAGATAGTCAATAAGTTATATGGGTCAATTTTGCTTTTTGATTCTATTCAAGATGCACTTATTCCTTGTCGTAGCGGTAAAACACCATTTTCAAAATGGATGCACTTCCTTGAAATAAACTACCTTGTAGTAAGATTATATGATAGAGTGTATATCGATCTGACAAGATATGAGTTATCAGATACATTTTTTTTCCATTAGAGTGGTCAGATATCTGAAAACTTACCTGAACTAGAGAAAAAAACAAAAAGTTTGTAAACAAGTACATGTAATGTAAACCAAACCAGAAAAAATAAATCGTATCAAGATTACATCGTTGGCGGTAATACATACAAAAATGTATTGATTACGTTCTAAAATGCATCAAAATATCCAGTACACATAAATCTATTGTTGGTTCCTACTTTGATGCTTCCTTGTTTGATTTTCTTTCATGCTCCATTAATTTGGTGAACTCTATCATCCTCTCCATAAATTGATTTGGCCAAGTTTCTGCCTCATTTGATGAATGTGTCATTCACTCGATTGAAGTAGATGGAATTGGACACTCAGATTTTAAATAAACCTGAACAAAATGTAGGCCATTTAAAAGAAAACCTTATGCACATGATATGTCTAGAAAGGTTTTTAGGTGGACCACTCTGTAATAGAAAAAATGTATCTGATAACTCATATTTTGTCATATCGATACACACTTTGTCATATAAACTTGCTACAAGGTAGACCATTTCACAGAAGCGCATCCATTTTGAAAACAATGTTTTACCGCTACGACAAGGAATAAATGCATCTTAAATTGAATCAAAAAACAAATTAGACATGTATAACTTCTTATAAAATTCCATGTGTGTTGTCAACTCTTTCAAAAGTGTGAAGCAAACAAGTTAGTGATCCTCCTCTCACTTACCAAGAAATTCAGATAAAACCTGAAAATTAATTACCATCATCCCTAACATTCATAATTCCCTCAGTGTGTTTGTGCATAAAAAATGATATCTCATCAATGAAGTGGTGGAGGTGGTTTGCTAATGCGAGCACCCTTTTAAACACTTTTTTTATGAGATTTTAGAGTTGAAGAATATGGGAAATATGAATCAACATGTTCAAAGTACGATAGAGACCACTTTTTTGAATTGAACACCTTAGGCGTGTTTTCCTGGTACTTCAACAAAGTCTTGCACACTTCCAAAGCATAAGTAACGTTGACCTCTTTTTCGGATTCCAAAAATACAAATCCCACTAAAAAAATCTTCTTTGTAGAAGTAACACCAACAATTTAAAAATCAAAAACCTATACTTATTGGTAATGTATTTTGCATCAATAATAAGGACAATATGAAATGTGTTGAATAACTTGATAGTTTCTGGATGAGTCCAGAAAATGTCACGAACAATAACTTTATCATTACATACTGCGTATTTAGAAACATAATGGTTTTCATCCAAAATTTTCAAAAGTTATTGCATTTTGGATTTTAGACCCCTTATCACCATGTTGTTTCGATGACGCTGATTGTATACTTACTTGATAATTGAAACATTTTTTGAGTATTTCCATTTAAAAACTGCAGGTTTTTTTTTTGTGCGACTGATTAAAGACATGTTCAAGACAATTTCCTTCCCATCTAGTTTAAGACGATGTACGTTAGGATGATCAGCTAGCTTTGTTTACAAGTCATAATTATGTATTCTATAAAGCACATCAAATTCGTAAATCTCACCCATGATACAATATCCGTGCAGTTTAAACGGGCAACCACACTTTTCAATCCAGTGTCATCACTTTTCAACTTCGAATCGGGGGAACATACGTTCCACTTCTCTCGCATCTGATGGTTACAAATGCTTCTCTTCTATTTGAACCATTGTCATACCTTCAAATTACAATGCCAAACCCCAAATTCCTGGCTACCATGTGAACCTATTGAAGCATATGTTCGCGAGAAGTATACAGTTGTTCATTTATAAATATTGACCAACGTCCATCTCTATCTCTTTAACATCATCCTTCACTTTTCCAGTTTAACATCCTGCTTAACTTCAATTGGTTTAAGATTATCCTTCGCTATATTTTGTTTTACATCGTTACGTACAACAACTTTAGGAAACATAATAGGGTGAACCATATCTAATAAAACCAAAACAGGAAAAATCTTAGAAACCAGTAATAGATGGATTCAAATATACATTTTTGAAATAATATAAGTGAGTTCAAATATGTATATTCGGATGAGGCAAACATTTTTTCATATCAAACTAAAGATCAATGCAAGTAATGAAGGATAAAATAAGGGAACTTTACCTTAAATTGTGGCTTATGATGCTCCCTTTGATGTGTTAAAATGCAAGAAATCTGGTTTTGAATCGAAAAGTTAATTGATAATAAGATTTTTTGAGGGGTTTTTTGGTTATGGAGGAGTTTGAAAAGTGATGAAGATTATCATGCAAGGTGGTCATATATTCAAATTCCCGCTGCACATTTTTGGATATACATCTTCGAAAAATATCATTGAGTGGTTAAAAAAACTTTTAAATGAAAAGGTGACTTTGTAGATGTATCTCCAAGAATGCCCTTGGTTGAATTCGGAGATGCATATCCGAACTAAATTTTGTCAAAAAAATGCTATTTGATTCTTTTAAAGATGTATCTCTGAATTTATCTAAGGACATTTTCAAATTTTCAGAGGTGTGTCTTATAGTACAAGGGGTGCGATGAGAAATTGTCTAATGGTATACTTTACTTCTCCTCTAAATTTAGAAAATCAAAATCAAATTATCAATACTCAAGAACTTAGATATAAGAGGTCTTGGGTTCAATATCATCATAACCACGCGAGGATACCTGGATTCTACAAAAAAAAAATAGAAAATCAAATATCACCTTAAAACTAATATTAAGTTATTAATCTCTTTTTTTTTTTAGAATCTCACTTCTTATTGAGCGGTTTTTCTTTTTTAAAATATATATTTAAAAATTTTATTTTAATTTTAAGAATTTATTTGATATGCATTGACATCATTGAATTGCAATAATTGGATTTTAACTTTCATCTTAATTCTCTATTATCAAATAAGATTTATAAATAATTGTGATGTACCAATCATGTAAAAAATATTACACTGATAATATATAATAATTAATCTCTAATTTTAATTGTTTTATACATAAAATAAATATTTCTTATTAATCAATTAATTATATTTAATATTTTATTATTTATTTTCAAAAGTATATTAAATAAATTGTATCGTATATTTAAAAGTTAACAATTCTGAAGACAAAATTAAAGGCAATTTTGTAATTTTTAAGTTATATTTATTTATTATTATTATTTATCCCACTAATTTATTATTTATTATTTTTATTTTTTATATTTTATATTATTATTTATTATACTACACTAACACCTCATTTTAATAAAGTAACTTTAAGTATAAACCAGCAACACCAAAAATTATAGATTTATGATAAAATTATGAAATTCTCTAGTTTAAAAGATCGTTAAATCCTATTTCTAACACAAATGGTTGCACCTCAAACGAACTTTAGAAACTCAAGTTACGCGTGAAACGAGATGACCAACACATGACTGAAATTTGACTACGCTTCTAGTATAAAAAACATAGAGTTATAACGCTCCTAGACCCAATTTCCCCACTTCAACAAAAAAATATTGTGATAATTTTCTAACGCAACTGACAGTACCTCAAATAGACTTAATATTTTTTGCATTTTTCTATCTATTAAGCATATTCAAAACTCATCTATTTCGCTTATCCGAGTTCTCACTGTCCTAAAAACACACAGATAAACATATCTGTTAAAAAAGGAACACAAAGTATGATTAACAACAATGTATTTTACCAACTAGGTCTCGCCTTAACACATGGCATCAATATAATATACTCTTGCCTTATCACAAGGCATCAAACCTTATCAAAAGACATCAACGGGTAATATGAATTATTCTTGCCTTATTAAAAGGTGTCAATGGGTAATATCAATTACTCTCGTCTTATCAAAAGGCACCAACAGAGTTATCATATCAACATCAACCGATCAAATGATATATATATATATATATACTTTTAATAAGGAAAAGAAACATTATGAATCGATCGCTTCAAAGGTCTTGTCTAAACCTTTTTGGCCACAATCATCATACATACAAATAAAGGAAATGGAGAAGACAAGAGGGTAAGGTGTTAGAAGAAGACAAATTATCTAAAGGAGGATTAGATAGATCTCCAAAGTAAAAATTCCCTTTTAAAATTCTGTTTTGAAAAATGAATGAAAAACTATGGCAAACACAAGATTAAGCTTAGATCAAACAAGTCGTCAAAACCGAACTGACTATCAGATATGCGTTAGAGACTAGATGGAAGGCAAACCAATGATAAACAATTAATATGATAAGTTCTTAATCATCATTTTATTATGAACACTATGTAAACTTATTTCCAATTAAATTATTAATAAAACGAAAACTAGCAGATTATCGAACACTTGATGTGCAATCGATTTTTTATATTTTTCCTTGAACTTTGTTGATATGAAATACCACTAACAGTCTAATTGGTTGTAATGTAATCAACAAAGCAATTTCAAAATATCTATAAAAAATTTGTCTATATACACAAACAATGAATTTAACAATTTGCTATAGAAAGTATATAGAAGTAAATGAGAGAGAGAGAGAGAGAGAGAGAGAGAGAGAGAGAGAGAGAGAGAGAGAGAGAGAGAGATATGACATGAGGATTTATTTAGTCATCTCACTAATCATCTTTGTTATGGCTACATCTACCCCCAAATTCATTTGGAACCGGGATATCAAATTCTTACTTTGTAAAAGTTGATTATAAGAGAAATGTAGCAATCCAACCCTATAATCAATATGTTTGTTGTTTATTCTAGCCCTTTATATTCCCTTGATCTGAGCTTGATCAAGTCACCCAACAATACCAACTTGATCCATTGTCTCACGCTACTCCTTTGCTAGAAACCACTGTTCTCTAAAGCTTCCACTCGACTGAATCCAAATTGTGAATTATTGTCATCTAAGATTTCCAATCGATTCACCGTTTCACGTTACTCCTTTATGAAACCTTGTTAAAAACCAAAATAAACACTACGATCTTTGAGTACAACCTCTAAAGTTTTTCTAGATGAAACCCCAAAAAATTCTCAACTCAATCTTAGTTACACCATCCTAAATTGAATGCTATCAACACAAGTCTAGATGGCACCCAAACAAAGAATGATTATGTGTAATTTATTTGCGTGTATGCATAAATGAGAGGTTGAAAATTATAAGCAATTTTTGTATGTGTTTATAATTTCATCAAGTTAGAAATGATACATGTATGAAATATTTATATACGTGCAAGTTGGAGGCAAAACGGAGGATTAGAAATTGAAAAGAAATTTAATTTTTCAAAAAAAAAAACTTTAGTATGTGTCGGCACATATAAGTCATGTTTCGATATGTAATGACACGTGTCGACATGTTCAAGGTCATACGTCGATACAAAGAAACAAAAGCTTACATGCTTTAAAAATGAAGTACATGTGTCGACCTGAAACATATATATGTCGAAACATATCTGAGTTTTTTTAGCATGTGTCGACCTGAAGAATTATTTGTGTTGGCACATAGTTATAAAGGCTACATGCTTCATTATTGATCCACATGTATCGACTCATATATCGTATGTGTTAACACATAAACCTGTTTTTCATGTAAAAACTTATTTTAATGTATGATATATTTTCTAAACACATTCTAAATGCATTATACTATTCCTAATGCCAAGGTACACATAAAGATTCAGAGACATTGTTTAACATACTAAAATGCTAAAGTTATCATAGTTTTCACATCATATAAAATATATAATGGCCAAGTGCACTCATATAAGGAACCCTCACTTTCTCTCTGCTAGATGTGACACCCTAAATTTATTCAAGTGTTAAATAATTAGGAATTTAATTATTAAATTAATTAAAGGCTTAATTAATAATATTTTGGATTAAATGGATGAATTAATTATGAAATTAAAAAGGAAGACTGGGGGGTGTAAGGTTGAATTAGAGGTGTGTGAAGTAAAAAGCTCTACTAAATAATAACTAATTTATTACTATTACTTAGAAAATAATAAAAGGAATACAAAAAGAATGATAAAAAGGAAAAGAAAAAGAAGGTTATTGAAAAAAGTCATTATACGTGAAATTGGAGAAGAGAAAAGAAGAGAGGAAAAAGTCAAACGCCGTGAATTCGAAGGATCATCGCGAGGTAAGGGGTGATTTCGATTAGTTAATTCGTATTATCGGTTTAGATATTCAATATTATGGATCATAGTATGTTAGGGAATCCCGGTTTGGAATTCTAGGGTTCCGTAGAATTGTCCATATTGCGTCGAATTGTAGGTTGAAAACCATTAGAGTGTCAGATGATAAAAAGGAATGATGAAATAATGTTGTTTGATGTTATAATGGTGCAAAATGGATGTGTTTTGGTGTTTCTCATGTTGCAATTCGTATGGGTATGTTTGGAATTGGTTCAGAATGAATAAATGTTGTCAAAAGTGCAGAATTTGACTCTGCAGGTCGTGGGAACCGGTTCCCAGTGGGGAGGAACCGGGTTCCACTGTGTGAATTTATAAAAACTGGCAAAAATGCACGTAGGAACCGGTTCCTGTATAGGTAGGAACCGGGTTCCCATACATTTTTCCAGAAGCGTGATTTTTGAACTTCGCAGGAACCGGTTCCTGCATATGTAGGAACCGGGTTCTGCTGTAACTTTTGAAAAATATTAAACTTTGAAAATTCATAACTTTCAAACCGTAAGTCCGTTTTGAGTTCCGTTTTGGACGTTATTTCTTAAATTTAATGCTCTATTTTATAAAATGAAAATATTTCCTAAAACCTGAAATTATTTTGAAAATGAGTCAAATCCCGGAATAAGTGATTATTGGCTAACGCACATGGGTGTGTATGTAGCAGTGAACCTGTGATGGATGGATGTATTAGTATTGTGTGAATGAAAGGTATGTTTATGTTGCTAATAATGGTGTGCATGATCGTTGAGATATCATGTTTTTGGTTTTGGTTCAGTTATGATAAATTGATGTATTTCATAGACTGATTTGATGTTGCATGCTAGTGATGTGCGTGCATATGCATTGTTTTGGTGAAGTTAATTCCCATTGTATGGAATTTGACTTGTATTACCGTTAACCGGGTGATGATGGGTGGTTAGGCTGGATTTGTGTCTGGGTGTTTATGGACGAATCGATGGTTGTTGTATCCGGTTAATGATGGATCAGTGTTGGGTGACTTGGTCACGTGTTGGTACCACATGCATTGTGTCTGCATTTGTGTTTGCATGGAATTATAACATGTTAGGATGTCTTCCAGTGTTACAATTCTTTAGTTGATTATTGATTTGTGCATAATGACTTGTATGATTGGAACTGCGTGTTGAATCTGAATTTATGCTAAAATGGGTGAAATAATATGCTTATGATATAATGTTGATTGAGAAGCTTATAATGCATGTTAATTATGAGAAATCTCACCCTTACTTTAACAATTTCAGATTAAAGTTAGCAGCTCATGAGTTGGTGAGGATGGCTCTAGAGCTATGTTACTTTAAGTCCGCGTGTCAGTGTCGTGCTCTGATATGTTGTAACACTGGGGGAAACGTTTGAATGATGAGTTTTATTTTATACTCTATTGTTTAATTTATGTTGGGAATACTTATGAAGTGAAGTTATTCCGGTTTTTGAGACATTTCCGCTGTGTAGAACATGATATTGATTTGAATATTTATCTTAATAATTCCTTCAGTAAAGCATGATAACTGTAGATTTGAGGTTTTTATATTTATCTTGGATTGTGACATCCCTGTTTTCCATGTTACTCTGATTTAATTAATATATTCGCGGGTTATTTAGAAGGGGTGTTACAATAGTGGTATCAGAGCATAGTCGGTCTTGTCTTGTGTCGTTATCCCTTTTGTATGCGACTAGTGTAAGATGACACTGTCGATACTTGTGTGCTGATGAGGTTGTTTTGTAATGTTACGGAACAATGGCCGGAAGAGGTAATGGAAGAAACGACGATGCTATTGCTGAAGCATTGGGAATGTTGGATGGAGTACTCGGAGGGAACTAGCAGGGAGATGTGATTGGTGCTGACCGACAATTGGGGAATTTTTAGAGGAATAATCCTCCGTTGTTCAAGGGTGCACATGATCTCGAAGGTGCTCAGAAGTGTTTGAAGGAGATCAAGAGGATCTTCAGAGTAATTGACTGTGCTGAAGGGCTGAAGGTGAGATACGAAACTCACATGTTAGCAGAGGAAGCTGATGACTGGTGGGTTGCTACCAGAACTGAAATGGAAGAAGATGGTATTGCGTTGACTTGGGTTGTGTTCAGGAGGGCTTTTCTGAGGAGGTACTTTCCTGAGGATATCAGAGGCAAGAAGGAGATTGAGTTTCTGGAACTCAAGCAGGGTAACAAGACTGTTAGTGAGTATGCTTCGAAATTTACTGAGTTAGCGAAGTATTATGCTCATTATACTAACGATGCATATGGAGAATTTTCCAAATGTATCAAGTTTGAGAATGGTCTTCGTGATGAGATTAAGCAGGGTATTCGGTATCAGCGTATCCGAAGATTTCATGATCTGGTTGACTGTAGTAGGATTTTAGAGGAGGATCTTGCTAGCACTAAGTCGAATGCTCGAGGGTATATTGATAGGAAGGGTAAGCAACAGATGGATCGTGGTAAGCCTTATGATAGAAGTAATCAGAGACCCGGTGGTTGGAAGAAGTTTGGTGGAGGAGATTCTAGTTCTTCCATTAAGTGCTACAAGTGTGGTGAGACAGGACATCATATGGTGGATTGAAAAAGTAATGATAAGAAGTGTTTCAAGTGTGGGAAACTCGGCCATGTGGCCAATGATTGCAGAGTAAGAGTGGTGACTTGTTACAACTGTGGTGAAGAAGGTCATACTCGTCCTCAGTGTACAAAACACAAGAAGGAGCAAGTTGGTGGTAAAGTGTTTGCATTGTCTGGGTCAGAGACTAAGCCAGATGACCGGCTGATTAAAGGTACATGTTTTATTAATGACATACCTTTGATTGTGATTATTGATACTGGAGCTACGCATTCTTTTATTGCTTTGGATTGTGCTAAAAGATTGAATTTGGAAATTTCTAATATGGATGGAAGTATGGTTATTGATACTCCTGCGTCGGGTTCAGTGACTACTTCGTATGTTTGTAGGAATTATCCTATTGTGATTTTTGGTAGGGGTTTCGGTATGGATTTAGTGTGCCTACCGTTAGAACAACTTGATATCATCCTTGGAATGAACTGGTTGGAATTCAACCAAGTTCGCATCAACTGTTTTGCGAAGACGGTTATTTTTCCTGAAGAGGTTGGTGTCGAAGATGTGACTATGTCGGTTAAACAGATGAACCTAGCTATGAAAGATGGTGTTGTGGTATTTATGTTGTATTCTGCAATAGAAGCGGAGGGAAAAGCAAAGAGTGATGGATTTCCAGTGGTGAATGAATTTCCAGAGGTGTTTCTGGAAGACGTTAGTGAATTGCCACCTGAGAGGGAGGTAGAATTTACTATAGATTTGATTCCTGGAACTAGTCTGGTGTCGATGGCGCCTTACCGTATGTCGGCATCTGAATTAGCGGAGTTAAAGAAACAGTTGGAGGAGTTACTTGAGAAGAAGTTTATTCCTCCGAGTGTTTCGTCGTGGGGTGCTCCGGTGTTGTTGGTTAAGAAGAAAGAAGGTTCAATGAGATTATGTGTTGATTACAGATAGCTGAATAAAGTTACAATCAAGAATCGGTATCCTTTGCCGAGGATCGATGATTTAATGGATCAACTAGTTGGAGCTTGTGTATTTAGTAAGATTGATCTGAGATCTGGATATCATCAGATTCGTGTGAAGTCGGAAGATATTCAGAAAACTGCATTTAGAACGAGGTATGGACATTACGAGTATTTTGTTATGCCGTTTGGAGTTACTAATGCACCTGGTGTTTTCATGGAGTATATGAATAGGATATTTCATCCGTATCTTGATAAGTTTATGGTGGTGTTCATTGATGATATTCTAATTTATTCGAAGAGAGATGAAGAGCATGCAGAACATCTCAGAGTTGTGTTGGAATTGTTGAAAGAGAAGAAGCTTTATGCGAAGTTGTCCAAGTGTGAATTCTGGTTAAGTGAAGTAAGTTTTCTTGGCCATGTAATTTCCAAGAATGGAATTGTTGTGGATCCTACGAAGGTAGAAGCAGTATCTCAGTGGGAAGCACCGAAGAATGCTTCTGAGATCCGTAGTTTTCTGGGTCTTGCAGGTTATTACAGGAAGTTTATAGAAGGATTTTCTAAATTAGCGTTACCGTTGACTAAGTTGACCAGGAAGGGTCAGATGTTTGTTTGGGATGTTGAATGTGAGAAAGGATTTCAAGAGCTGAAGAGGAGGTTGACAAGTGCTTCGATCTTGATTTTGCCAAATCCAACTAAGTCTTTTGTTGTGTATTGTGACGCATCATTAATGGGATTAGGTGGTGTGTTGATGCAAGATAAGCAGGTGGTGGCTTATGCTTCGAGACAATTGAAAGTACATGAAAGGAATTATCCGACTCATGATTTGGAGTTGGCAGCTGTTGTGTTTGTTTTGAAGTTGTGGAGGCATTATTTATATGGTTCTCGGTTTGAGGTGTTCTGTGATCACAAAAGTCTGAGGTATCTCTTTGATCAGAAAGAGTTGAATATGAGGCAAAAGAGATGGTTAGAATTTCTAAAGGATTATGATTTCGGTTTGAATTACCATCCTGGTAAGGCAAACATTGTTGCGGATGCCTTGAGTAGGAAGTCCTTGCATATGTCGATGTTAATGGTCCGTGAGTTAGATTTGGTTGAGCAGTTCAGAGATTTAAGTTTGGTATGTGAAACTACTCCGAATAGTGTGAAATTGGGTATGTTGAAACTGACTAGTGGTATTCTGGAAGAAATTCGGAATGGACAGAAGTCCGATGTTGGGTTAGTTGATAAATTGACATTGATCAACCAAGGTCAAGGAGGCGAGTTCCGGATTGATGAGAATGGTGTTATGAGATTTGGTAATAGGGTGTGTGTTCCGGATGTTGTAGAGATTAGGAAGAGTATTTTGGAAGAAGGACATCGTAGTGGATTGAGTATTCATCCTGGTGCTACTAAAATGTACCATGATTTGAAGAAGTTGTTTTGGTGGCCGAGAATGAAAAAGGAAATTGCTGAGTTTATGTATGCTTGTTTGGTTTGTCAGAAGTCGAAGATTGAGCATCAGAAACCGCCAGGATTGATGGAACCGTTCTTTGTTCCGGAATGGAAATGGGACGGAATCTCTATGGATTTTTTGTCTGGTTTGCCAAGGACATCGAAGAATTGTGATTCTATCTGGGTTATTGTTGATCGGTTGACGAAATCTGCTCACTTTATTCCGATAAGGATGGATTACCCGATGGAAAGGTTGGCAGAATTGTATGTTGAGAAGATTGTGAGTTTGCACGGTATTCCTTCTAGTATTGTGTCGGATCGAGATCCGAGGTTTACATCTAAATTCTGGACGGGATTGCAAGAAGCTTTGGGTACTAAGTTGCGTTTGAGTTCCGCTTATCATCCACAGACAGATGGTTAGACAGAGAGAACGATTCAGTCGTTGGAAGATTTGTTAAGAGCTTGTGTGTTGGAGAAAGGTGGAGCTTGGGATAGTTATCTACCATTGATTGAGTTTACCTACAACAATAGTTTTCATTCGAGCATTGGTATGGCTCCGTTTGAGGCATTGTATGGTAGGAGGTGTCGGACACTGTTGTGTTGGTATGAATCTGGAGAGAGTGCTGTGATTGGACTGGAAATTGTCCAACAGACTTCGGAAAAGATTAAGATGATTCAGGAGAAGATGAGGACTTCTCAGAGTCGTCAGAAAAGTTATCACGATAAGAGGAGGAAAGATCTTGAGTTTAGCGAAGGAGAACATATTTTATGCGAGTTACTCCGATGACTGGTATTGGTCGAGCTTTGAAGTCAAAGAAGTTGACTCCACATTTTATTGGTCTGTTTCAGATTACCAAGAGAGTTGGGAAAGTTGCTTATCAGATTGCTTTGCCGCCGTCACTTACAAATTTGCATGATGTTTTTCATGTATCTCAGCTAAGGAAGTACATTGTTGATCCGTCTCATGAGATTCGGGTAGACGATATACAGGTACGAGAGAATTTGACTGTGGAAGCGGTACCTGCGAGAATTGAGGATCGGAAGTTGAAACAGTTGCGAGGCAAGGAGATCGCGTTGGTAAAAGTGGCTTGGGGAGGACCAGCAGATGGAAATGTCACTTGGGAGCTGGAGAGCCAGATGAAGGACTCGTATCCCGAACTGTTCGTCTAAGGTATGTTTTCGAGGACGAAAACTCTTTTAGTTGGGGAGAGTTGTGACACCCCAAATTTATTCAAGTGTTAAATAATTAGGAATTTAATTATTAAATTAATTAAAGGCTTAATTAATAATATTTTGGATTAAATGGATGAATTAATTATGAAATTAAAAAGGAAGATCGGGGGGTGTAAGGTTGAATTAGAGGTGTGTGAAGTAAAAAGCTCTACTAAATAATAACTAATTTATTACTATTATTTGGAAAATAATAAAAGGAATACAAAAAGAAGGATAAAAAGGAAAAGAAAAAGAAGGTTATTGAAAAAAGTTATTATACGTGAAATTGGAGAAGAGAAGAGAGAAAAAAGCCAAGCGCCGTGAATTCGAAGGATCATCGCGAGGTAAGGGGTGATTTCGATTAGTTAATTTGTATTATCGGTTTAGATATTCAATAGTATGGATCATAGTATGTTAGGGAATCCCGATTTGGAATTCTAGGGTTCCGTAGAATTGTCTCTATTGCGTCGAATTGTAGGTTGAAAACCATTAGAGTGTCAGATGATAAAAAGGAATGATAAAATAATGTTGTTTGATGTTATAATGGTGAAAAATGGATGTGTTTTGGTGTTTCTCATGTTGCAATTCGTATTGGTATGTTTGGAATTGGTTTAGAATGAATAAATGCTGTCAAAAGTGCAGAATTTGACTCTGCAGGTCGTGGCAACCGGTTCCCAGTGGGGAGGAGTCGGGTTCCACTATGTGAATTTATAAAAACTGGCAAAAATGCACGTAGGAATCGGTTCCTGTATAGGTAGGAACCGGGTTCCTATACATTTTTCCAGAAGCGTGATTTTTGAACTTCGCAGGAACCGGTTCCTGCATATGTAGGAACCGGGTTCTGTGACACCCCAAATTTATTCAAGTGTTAAATAATTAAGAATTTAATTATTAAATTAATTAAAGGCTTAATTAATAATATTTTGGATTAAATGGATAAATTAATTATGAAATTAAAAAGGAAGACCGGGGGGTGTAAGGTTGAATTAGAGGTGTGTGAAGTAAAAAGCTCTACTAAAATAATTACTAATTTATTATTATTATTTGGAAAATAATAAAAGGAAAAGAAAAAGAAGGATAAAAAGGAAAAAGGAAAAGAATGTTTTAGAAAAACTCATTGTACGTGAAATTAGAGAAGAGAAGAGAAGAGAGGAAAAAGCCAAACGCCGTGAATTCGAAGGATCATAGCGAGGTAAGGGGTGATTTCGATTAATTACTATGCCTTATAGATTTTGGGATCAATAGAATTGATTAAGCATGTTAGGAATCCCAATTTAGGATTTATGAAATTCAAACCCCAATCCCATGAATTTTATGTTTTGATTCAATTTGATGTTATGAGGGAATTATATGATATTATGGTGTGTTATAATCTCATTGGAATCATGCATTATAACTTGTTTTGACATTGCTGTGAGTTGGATTCGTATGGGTATGAATTGGATGAGATTGGAATGAATAAGTGCTGTCAAAATAACAGTTTTTGACTTTTCAGGTTGCAGGAACCGGTTCCCAGTGGGGAGGAACCGGGTTCCATTATGTAAAATTACAAAAACTGGCATTTTTCAACGTAGTAACCGGTTCCTGTATGGGTAGGAACCGGGTTCCAGTACATTTTCCAGAAACGTAACTTTTTGAAAAATATTAAACTTTGAAAATTCATAACTTTCAAACCGTAAGTCTGATTTGAGTGCCGTTTTCGGCAGTATTTCTTAAACTTAAAATACTATCTTATAAAATAAGAAAAATATTATTTTATGAAAATTATTTTAAAAAGAGTCGAATTCCCGATTTGTGTAAACTTTGGTATTTTGAGAATGATGTAGAATTGTTTGTAAATTATTCTGATTTGGTGAATGAGAACTGATACTTATGTGTTGTGCCTGCTATCCATTATGATTGAGATGTGATCATGTGATATATTGGTTTTGGAATTATTTGGAATTATGTTGTGATCATATTCCGTTGATTTGATGTTGACTTTTCGATTATGCGGTTCGTTATTATGTGTATATTTGGTGTATATGCAATGGTGTATCCATGATAATTGATTGTATCAGGTCCTTGTGGATGAAGTGTGTGATCGGTGGATCTGGAACTGACTGTTTAACGCTGGTTCGCGAAATGTCGCGGAAGCAAGAGTCGCCACCGTCTTTTATTTTCTCCAAATGGAAAGGACAAAAGCACAGAAAAATTCCTTATAGAGATTGCTCTCGGTTCGGGAGGTAGGTTATAGAAAGGGAAGGTATTAGCACCCTTTCTATCCATGGTTATCCATGGGCTCTTAGGTACTTGCTCAATGTGTTTTCAAAATTTGTTTGCTTGCTTTTCAATTGTGGGTTTTAAAAGTTTCTTTGAAAAATTTCGGTTCGACTCATACGTCAGAGTGTTTGAAAAATTTGCTTTGAAAGCTTTTGAAAAGTGTTGGTGTGAAAAGAGTTTTTGTTTTGTTTGAAATTAGAGCAAGTATCCTTGAGAACCTACCTACCCTAAGGAATTCGTCTGTGTAAATGTCCTTTAAAGTAGTGCCATCCCACCATTGAGAGGTAGGTAGCACCACCGTTGGAGGTGTTCGGGTCAATTCGAGTTTTAGGGACGTGGTGATCACCGGAGCAATGGGAAGACACCTTAGAAGCTACCCTTATGCCATTGATCTTTTATTCCGAGGCAACTATTCCGAGGCAACTTGTTTCGAGGCAACTAGATCAATGGAACATAAGGACTTACTAAGACGTCCTATACTCGACGATCACCTTTCGAAAGGCAACAGTGAGGCGTACCCTAGGGGTGGTGTGTGCGAATTGTGTGTCATTTTCAGTTTATTGTTTGTCTTGTCATGCATTGGTGATCTAACGATTCGATTTTATTTTTGGGCATTCATTCTTTCATGTTATTGTTTAACAGTTAAAAGTGCGGGAATTTAAAGTGCGGAAAAGATAAAAGTCCTACGCTATTACAAAGGGCGAGGGTCTACAACGCCAAATTAATCCAGACCCATTTTAAAATAAATTGCAGAAAAGAAATGTCTAATAACTATTACATGGCTTTGGTACAAGTATATTATATTCACAAAAGAAATAAATGAAACGCGCGAAAAAAATAAAGTAATCAAATGCGAGGGCGTTGAACCCTTTAAAGGAATTAAAATAATTAAGTTATCTAAAATTAAAATTAAATGAAAAATGGTATTTTTGTGTTTTTTAGATTTAAAAGAAAAAAAAGAAAAATTAATTAAAATTAAAATGCTAAATCCTAGTTCTAATGTTTTTTAAGTTTATTATGAAAATATTGACTTTTAACCTAATTTAATTCTAAATTCATTTATGTACATTTTTTAATTTATGAAAATAAATAAATAACATTATTATTCTGAAAAAAGAGGGAGAATTAAAAGAAAATAAAAAGTTATTAAACCTAAACTCTATTTTTTGGATTTTTAGTTATTAAGAAAGTATTAAAATCTAACCTAAAATGCAACCCTAGTTTAATTATGAAAAATACTAATACTATGGCAAAAAACAAGGAAAGTTAAAAGGAAAAAGTCATTAACCTAATTCTATGTTTTTGTTTTGATTTTTATTAAAAGGATTTAAAGTTGAAAACTTAATTAAAACTAAACATTTTACATGTTATTATTTATACAAAAAAAACAATATTTAAAATAAAATAATTATTAAAATTTTTGACTTTTCTGATTTTTTGAATGTTTTTTATGTTTTGTAGAAAAATAAACTAATTATGTTTAAACAAATAAATAAAATAGCAAAATCAAACAAGAAGAAAAATAGAAAAATAAATGCAAACCAGGGGGGGGGGTAGCCCCAAATTGTGAGGTGCAGATTTGAAAAGCCTGGCCCATTTGCTTGAAGTCCATTGACTTTTTTGATCAGGTGTGATGCATTTGACCAAGTGTAGCGTATTCCTCCATCTTATGCCTTTGGATTGATTCCCAGGATGACGTGTAATGCTTGATCTGGATGGAATATGGTGGTCCTTAGTGCCAGCGTTGCATAGGAATCTGCATTGGAAAATAATAAGAGAAATTGCGTAGACCTGGGATTTGAACCCAGGTCTTGAAGGCCACATGCGCGTATCCCTGGCCACTGAGCCATTTGTACTTCATTTAATATATTATGGCACACAAATAATAAAAAACAAAACCAATGCATAGTCATCAAAACGCGCGCAAATTTAAATGGACCTCTCCCTGTGTGACACGCCATCATCCCTTCCATTTTCCTGAAACACAAAGAGAGAAGGCAACGGTTTTTGAAACGTAGCATTAGGCAGCTTTTGAGAAAATAGCGATTAGGTCCCTGTAGCTCATAAATTTGTCGCGACCATATCTTCTTCTTCGTCTCTAACCGCTGAGTTCAACCATGGTGGTCATGGGCCCTAATTTTTCCTCTATGCAAAATCCCTAATTTAAGAAAACTGTAACCCTAGGATTCGAAAATGGTGGATTCGCGTATGATTAACAAAAATGAAATTAAACACCATGAATAGTTTGGAAACTTTGTAAGGAACATGAATATGTAATTAAAATGCAATGATCATGCTTAGAATTGAGAATATGATTTCGAAAAAATTGCTGTACAGTTTGAGTATGATCCACAAATTCCTTACGCTTTTGTTGTTGTTTTTGATTGGAGTGCCTTCAGGAATGCCTAAGGATGCTAATGGAAAAAGAATTAAGGCTTGAAAGATCCTCCAATAGTGATTTCAGTTTTGAGTTTTTATCCAAAATTTTCAATATGCCAATGCTTGTTTGGGCGCAGCTTATGAGGTGTTATAGTTAGGGTTTGACTCAGTGATGATCATGGAATGGAATTGGCTTTCTAACTCACCTTAATTCATGCTTATGAAGGAATTAGTCTTAGGGTTTTCACTCTTAACCATTTTTCCTCCTTTTTAGCCAAAACCTAGACCTAGTGTGCAAATGAACCCTAGCCTGATTTCTTGAGTTGGTTCATGATTCATAGAAATTGTCCAAGTTCATATGACACTATTCCATTGGTTTTTAAATTTTATTTGAATTTTCAAAGAATTAAAATGAATTAAATCATCAAAAATTAAATAAAATAAAAAAATCAATATTTGGTCTTGAAATTAACCATGGGACACGTGTGTGGCATGACAAGGATGAACCAAGTGGAAAAAATGGGGCC
Organism: Vicia faba; assembly: GCA_948472305.1. NCBI lineage: Eukaryota > Viridiplantae > Streptophyta > Magnoliopsida > Fabales > Fabaceae > Vicia > Vicia faba. Next base: position 19,399 of record CATIWC010003752.1, read on the forward strand.
CTTTTGTCAAAAATTGGATTTTCAAAGATAGTTGACTTTTGCCATTTCACAAATATTTCCCAACTTCTACAAGGCATAACTTGCTCAATTTTTAAGCTTTTCACATGTTCTTGGACATTTTGGAAAGGTCTTTGAGTCCTCTAACCAATGCCTTTGGTCCCATGTCATTTTGATTTACCAATCTCAAGTTATGGCCTTTGACTTAAAGTCCCTTTTTGTTGACTTTTGAAAATGACCTGTAATGTTGAAATTGATAACTTTTTGTGAGAGCATTTCTTGGACTTGAAGTATGAAGATGAGTTGTAGGAAATGTCTTTCTCTTCAAAATGAGCTTTGGATGGAATTTTTCTGATAATCCATGTGAAAGTTATGCCCTGGTCAATTTCAGTTGACTTTTTCAACTGTCCAAATATAGCAACTTTTGCATCTTTGATGATTTCTGAGCCAAATTTTGAGAATCATGATCAAGCATTGATCAAATGATATTTGTGGCTTCAAAATGATATGTTGACCAAAAATTTGAACTTTTGACTGTCAAATGACCATTTTGCCCCTACAGTTGACTGTAGTGCAATCTAGGGTTTTGACTGTGCAATCTTGAGCTGAATGCCTTGAAACTTGATATGAGGATGCTTGACCATGTTTGTAAGCATATGAGCCTTGATTGAGCCTTTGAAAACTTCCTTTTCTTGATCAGACTCAAAACCCTAATTTTGACTGTATGGGAGCCTATTGCACTGCATAATCCTTGGGGAATTTTGTGACTTGGCTTGGCAATTTCTTGAGGAATATGGGAGGGCAAATTTTGGGGTATAACAGTTGCCCCTGTTCAATCTTCTTAGACCTGAGGATGCAGATTGGCTGACGTGCCTTTCGTAATCCGAGGGTAAAAGATGATTGGACACTAGAGTGCCCGGAAATTTGCTCTCACATGTTAGCAATGAGGGTGGAATGGGCTTATAGATGCCATCTGGAGATTGCTGGATAGGATGATGGGCTTATAGATGCCATCTGGATGTTGATCGCGTAAGAGATTCCTTGGCGAGAACCTGCATACCTGCAAAACAGAAAATGAGTACCTGACACGTTGCAGGAGCTGATTTTTAGATGCCTGGTATAGATGTGTCCTGACTGGTTACAGGAGCCGAGTCTGGAGCTTCAAACGGCGATGAAAGAACCAGGGATGATTACTTCCTTAGCATGAATGGTAAGAGAGCCTTGGGTGACTTTAACTTCAACAACGCTCGTTGAGAAAAATCTGGGGTGTCTTCTACTGGGATAAGAATCAGGGAGATCTTAGGGTTGATCTGACTGAACCAGAGAGGCCTTTGACTGGATAAGTATCAGGAAAATCTTGGGATGATTTAACTGAACCGGTCTCGGTCTTGAAATGTCTTCAAAGGGATAAGCATCAGGAAAATCTTGGGACGATTTAACTGAACCAGAGAAGGCCTTTGACTGGATAAGCAATCAGGAAAATCTTGGGACGATTTAACTGAACCGGTCTAGGTCTTGAAATGTCTTCAAAGGGATAAGCATCAGGAAAATCTTGGGACGATTTAACTGAACCAGAGAAGGCCTTTGACTGGATAAGCAATCAGGAAAATCTTGGGACGATTTAACTGAACCGGTCTAGGTCTTGAAATGTCTTCTACTGGGATAAGAATCAGGGAGATCTTAAGGTTGATCTGACTGAACCAGAGAAGGCCTTTGACTGGATAAGCAATCAGGAAAATCTTGGGACGATTTAACTGAACCGGTCTAGGTCTTGAAATGTCTTCAACTGGATAAGCATCAGGGAGATCTTAAGGTTGATCTGACTGAACCAGAGAAGGCCTTTGACTGGATAAGCAATCAGGAAAATCTTGGGGCGATTTAACTGAACCGGTCTAGGTCTTGAAATGTCTTCAACTGGATAAGCATCAGGGAGATCTTAAGGTTGATCTGACTGAACCAGAGAAGGCCTTTGACTGGATAAGCAATCAGGAAAATCTTGGGGCGATTTAACTGAACCGGTCTAGGTCTTGAAATGTCTTCAATGGGATAAGCATCAGGGAGATCTTAAGGTTGATCTGACTGAACCAGAGAAGGCCTTTGACTGGATAAGCAATCAGGAAAATCTTGGGGCGATTTAACTGAACCGGTCTAGGTCTTGAAATGTCTTCAACTGGATAAGCATCAGGGAGATCTTAAGGTTGATCTGACTGAACCAGAGAGGCCTTTGACTGGATAAGCAATCAGGAAAATCTTGGGGCGATTTAACTGAACCGGTCTAGGTCTTGAAATGTAGCTTGAGAACTTAACTGGATCTTTCCTGAAAGGTAAAAGTCAGTCATATGCAATGCATGATATGGATCAAGCAATGATGTTCTCAACATAACTGAGATTTGTATGGTGCAGTGTGTTATGCATGCTATAATGATGTATGTGATGTTTTATGTATGTTTTCGTCTAGGAAAGTAAATCCTTGACGGGTGCCGGGAAGTCGTATCCTGGGCTGATGTCGAAGAATAGATTTTGCTTCCGCTGGGGATGATAATTGCCAGGATACCGGTAGGAGAAGATGACTCCGTTGCGGAATAACTTGGCGAATGGATGATTCTGTGGGGAGAAAAGATACTCTAGCGATCATGCTGGAAAGCAATACTCTGTGGGGATAGAGATGCTTTGCTGAGTGTTGATAGCAGTAATTTGCTGAGGATGTCTTTGTTGTTGGAAGTGTTAATGGACTTCGCTGGGGATAGGAAAGAACTATGTTGACGATGACCTTTCCGTGGCTTTTGGCTGAGGATAACCCAGTTATATCCTGTTAAGGAAATAACTCTTTGAATAAAGCCGGACGACGCGTTCGTGCTCTGCGAGGGTAAGCTTCCAGAATTTACTGGGGATAAGCTTTTTGTTTGGGGAGATGGATTCCAACTTTCCTGGGGAAACTGGGTTGGACTCTCCTGGAGAAGTTTTGATATGCTGTAATTTTGTAAGTTGCGAGAGGGAACCTATGTAGGGTCACCTGCTGATGAGCTCGTGTAAAACTGTATCTGAAATGGAGAAGGAACCTGGGTAGGGTTACTTGGCGAGGTAAGTTCATGTAAAACTTCTTGATGAACCGGGGTGAGGTTATCTTGAGCTAAATCCATGTAAGACTTCTGGGGGGAACCGGGGTTAGGTTACTTGGATAAGTTTGTGTAAAAACTTCTGGAGGAACCGGGGTAAGGTTACCTGGATAAGTTTGTGTAAAAACTTCTTGATGAACCGGGGTTAGGTCATCTTGAGATTAATCCATGTAAGATTTCTGGAGGAACCGGGGTTAGGTTACTTGGATAAGTTTGTGTAAAAACTTCTTGATGAACCGGGGTTAGGTCATCTTGAGATAGGTCCATGTAAGACTTCAGGAGGAACCGGGGTTAGGTTATTTGGGGATAAGTTTGTGTAAAAACTTCTTGATGAACCGGGGTTAGGTCATCTTGAGATAGGTCCATGTAAGACTTCAGGAGGAACCGGGGTTGGGTTACCTTGGGATAAGTTTGTGTAAAAACTTCTTGATGAACCCGTGTAAGACTTTAGGAGGAACCGGTGTAGGGTCACTTTGATGATAAGTCCGTGTAAGACTTCTGGAGGAACCGGGGTTAGGTTACCTGGATAAGTTTGTGTAAAAACTTCTTGATGAACCGGGGTTAGGTCATCTTGAGATAGGTCCATGTAAGACTTCAGGAGGAACCGGGGTTGGGTTACCTTGGGATAAGTTTGTGTAAAAACTTCTTGATGAACCCGTGTAAGACTTTAGGAGGAACCGGTGTAGGGTCACTTTGATGATAAGTCCGTGTAAGACTTCTGGAGGAACCGGGGTTAGGTTACCTGGATAAGTTTGTGTAAAAACTTCTGGAGGAACCGGGGTTAGGTTACCTGGATAAGTTTGTGTAAAAACTTCTGGATGAAAATTGAGAAAGAACCGGTGTAGGGTTGCATGATTTTGATTAAGTGGATGATTGTCCACGATCTGGAATTTGTAAAGGTAGATGGTAATCATGCTTATGTTGATCTTTACTTTGTACTTTGGTTGGCAGAGCAATTGGATCGCCTGGATAACTCATTATTGCCCCTGCTTCGGAGATGAGGGAAGAGGATACCTGTGTGGGTGATTGACAAATCTTCGGGTAGACAAATGATGAGATACGGAACATAGTCGTATGCTTTGATCCCTAACTTTTGCCTGGACTGCCCTTTCGGGTTTTCAGTCCACCGGGATATCCCTTTTTGCCCAAGCCGCCTTTTCAGGTTTTCGACTTGCCGGGTGTATATGTTTTTGTTTTCATCCCTTATTTTGCCCGAACCCTTTTGGTTCGCCGGGAAGCCCTTATTTTTGCCTAGGCATGTCAACCTAGCGGGTCTTTGATGATGCGCAGTATTTTTCCGACTATGTCCACGCTCTCAGAATGTAGGGAGTTGCCCCTGTTGGAAGTATTTTGCCATGCCCCAGAAGATGTCTGACTGGGCAAGATTCGTTGCTGGATTGCTCCAAGTGACTCAGGCAGAGATTTGCCCCAGGCTGGTTGGCCTTTTTGAGAGATTCTCCGAATCTTGACTTAACTGCCCCAGATGATGGACAATAGTCATGCCATGCCCCTTGATTGGAGGTACTTCTGTTCATTAGGCATTCGTCGTGCGAATTTCCTTGCTGTTCAAACAAAAAGTCATATGCAAACAAAGTTATGTTAAAAATGCAAAGCTTATGTCTGTCTTGAAGATTTTGAAAATGCATTCTTTTTCATAAAACAAGTAAACGTTTGTAAAAACATGATGTCAACTCCGTATTTACCGTAGGCCTTCAGGAGTCAGGATACCTTTCGTAACAGTATGCTTTCGAACTAACCCTTGCTTCAGCTGGGACTTTTGAGGGTTATAACGTGGCCTGGTTCATGGTTTAAGAAACAAAGAATAAAGGCTCAAATTATTTGTACCCACCCACTCTTCGTGACGTTCTTCAAACCTAAACTCAGTTGATCATGCGTTAGACTTTGTTTGAGTCTTTGCTCTGATTTTCCGGTGATGGTTCAGTCATTGATGATTTATTCTGAATAGGCAGTCATCATTTTTTTTTGTCGAGGGTTTGTGGGACCTCTTTCTTTTGATTTTGTTATCCCTATTTTTTTGCCTGAACTGTTTCCTTTTTGGAATTTCAGTCAGCAGGATGCCCCCAGTTTTGTAAGTCTCCTTCATGAGTTTAGACTTTTTGGGCTTTTTTGTTTATGAAGACTGCCTGTCCTTTTGATTGTTCTGAACTATCACTGTCTTTCTTTTTTCGTAAGGATCTCTTTGGTGCCATTCGTTATTCACTTGGATCAACTGAGAGACTACCCTGCCCCAGGTTATGATTAAGGGTTTTAAATTGCGAAAAGAAAAACTCCTACTTCTTTGGCTCAGATGGGTTGACGAGGGATTATCATCCTTATAACTCCAGTGTTTAGGGATTGAAACAATGCCTATACCTCATCAGCGGGATCTGTTCAAAAGCATACTGTAAATTATGGTATCGTTTTCATCATCCTCCCTCAAGAGGCTTAGAACTATTAGTTGACATCAGAAAACATATGAAAATAGTTTGCATATAGTGAATGCGAATATATTGATTCAAAAATAGACATAAGTTATGCATTAATGGAATAACAATGTTTTAACATGAATAAATGTTTGAACAAAAGAAAATTGCAACTTGAACATTCGAATGAACAAAAATTTCTAGTCTCAGGGCTCGTCACTTCAAATGGTGAGCCTTGGAGGGATGGTAGAAAAATTCAGCCTGACCATCTTGTGTGAATTCCAGTGTTCCTTCATCAATCAGGTCCTGGATCTTGTTTTTCAAAGCCCAACACTCGTTTGCATCATGTCCTGGACAGGCAGAGTGGTAGGCACACCTTTTATTGGGATCATAAGCAGGATGTGCTGTGTTGAGGTTCTGGGGATGAGCCCTTAATGTGATCAGGTTCAATCTCAACAGGCGTTGTAAAGCTTGAAACAGCGACATATTGAGTGGGGTGAACTGCCTCCTGGGCTTGTCTGTCTGAGGTTGATGAAGTTGTTGCTGAATTGGTGATACTGGAGCCATATGAGGAGCTTTCTCCTTGCCTCTTTGTCTCAAAGGTGGTTGAACGATGATTGGCTTTTTACCCTTAGATGTTTGCCCCAGTTGGTTACCCTGAAGCAGTTTGTTGACGAGAACCCCGAGCTCATCTTGTCTTTGAGTTAAACCCTGAATGGCGTTCCTCTGCTCCAGCATTTGGGCTTTCATAGCATCCATCTCAGCTTGTAGGTGTTTCAGCCTTTCATCCTCAGCACTGTTCCTGGCAAAAGTCTCTACGAGAAGTGTTCTTAGCTCCTCCTGCCCCTTAGATAGATTCAGGAGGATTTCCCCGAATCGAGTCTCTTGAGCAAGAAGGTCCTGGTTGTCTTGTTGTGAAACCATTGCTGAAATAAACAGTGGGAAAGGTAAGTGACCTGCAACAAAGATACCTGTTATGTAAGGATGAGTATGATATGCATGCAATGTTTTCAAGGATCTCGCGGGGTAAACCAGAAAATTAGCATTGGAATTTAGAGCTTGATTGAAGGACACCCATGTTATTGAGAACTCTTCTTCAAGAGTCAAAGGCTCACCATATCAAGTGGGTCATAGCCCCTGACTTTAGTCATCATGTCTGGTTTTGATTTCCCAACAACCTTGGTTAGGGAACCTTCTTCAGGAGTCAGAGCTCACCATATCAAGTGGGTCATAGCCCCTGACAACATTGGCTAGAGGAAAATAAATCCTCTTTGCCCCTTGCTAGATGTTTGATTTATATGACCTGTATCACAAGCCCTTGAGATCCTTGAAATGGGTTAGGATGTATGCAATGGTATGATGTCATGATATGCATGGGGTAATGTGAGTAACCCTGTTATGAGTCCCAATTAAGGACTGCAAAAAACCTGCAAGAAACTTAGGATACCCTGTTATGAGTCCTAATTAAGGACTACGAGCACAACCTGCAAGAGACAAATGTCAGGTAATAAGCATGCAAGTAGTTCAAGTAGGAAGACACACAAGTCACACAAGAAAAGCCCTTAAAGTTTAGGCCAGCATGGAGTCTGGGTAGTACCCTCTTGAAGTTGGTGGGTTCAACCTGTCCTATCAAAGTAACCGGGTTCTAAGGTTCCCAATATCACGGGATTGCTTTCATTGTTCATCGTTTCGATTTAGCCACTGAACTGGCGACCGAAATATTCCAGGAAAGCAACCCTCAATTGAGTGTAGTATCGAGTATCAACCAACCTCGGACTGCACCAAAGTCAGTTATCTCACTACCCTAAAGAGGCCAAGATGGTTCAATTAAGGTTCCTAAGGTCTGTTGATGCTTCATGACACCACATGGAGGCCCCGTACTCTCCTTGACTGACTCAAGGGTTACCGGTACACACCAAAGTGCCACATCAACGTAGCAGACTGTTTCAACCATGTCGGTATACCCCGCACAGTTCCCTCACAGCCTTGTTGCTACTTTCTAAGAAGGTATCCCCCAGATCCGGGTTAGGATCTATAGAACTCCCAAGCAACCCACAATTTTAAAGCACACAAGGAAAACAATTGAAAACACAGTTATGAACTAGCCCTAAGGTACACCTCACTTTAAGTATATCCCCAGCAGAGTCGCCAGTTCTGTGATCGGTGGATCTGGAACTGACTGTTTAACGCTGGTTCGCGAAATGTCGCGGAAGCAAGAGTCGCCACCGTCTTTTATTTTCTCCAAATGGAAAGGACAAAAGCACAGAAAAATTCCTTATAGAGATTGCTCTCGGTTCGGGAGGTAGGTTATAGAAAGGGAAGGTATTAGCACCCTTTCTATCCATGGTTATCCATGGGCTCTTAGGTACTTGCTCAATGTGTTTTCAAAATTTGTTTGCTTGCTTTTCAATTGTGGGTTTTAAAAGTTTCTTTGAAAAATTTCGGTTCGACTCATACGTCAGAGTGTTTGAAAAATTTGCTTTGAAAGCTTTTGAAAAGTGTTGGTGTGAAAAGAGTTTTTGTTTTGTTTGAAATTAGAGCAAGTATCCTTGAGAACCTACCTACCCTAAGGAATTCGTCTGTGTAAATGTCCTTTAAAGTAGTGCCATCCCACCATTGAGAGGTAGGTAGCACCACCGTTGGAGGTGTTCGGGTCAATTCGAGTTTTAGGGACGTGGTGATCACCGGAGCAATGGGAAGACACCTTAGAAGCTACCCTTATGCCATTGATCTTGTATTCCGAGGCAACTATTCCGAGGCAACTTGTTTCGAGGCAACTAGATCAATGGAACATAAGGACTTACTAAGACGTCCTATACTCGACGATCACCTTTCGAAAGGCAACAGTGAGGCGTACCCTAGGGGTGGTGTGTGCGAATTGTGTGTCATTTTCAGTTTATTGTTTGTCTTGTCATGCATTGGTGATCTAACGATTCGATTTTATTTTTGGGCATTCATTCTTTCATGTTATTGTTTAACAGTTAAAAGTGCGGGAATTTAAAGTGCGGAAAAGATAAAAGTCCTACGCTATTACAAAGGGCGAGGGTCTACAACGCCAAATTAATCCAGACCCATTTTAAAATAAATTGCAGAAAAGAAATGTCTAATAACTATTACATGGCTTTGGTACAAGTACATTATATTCACAAAAGAAATAAATGAAACGCGCGAAAAAAATAAAGTAATCAAATGCGAGGGCGTTGAACCCTTTAAAGGAATTAAAATAATTAAGTTATCTAAAATTAAAATTAAATGAAAAATGGTATTTTTGTGTTTTTTAGATTTAAAAGAAAAAAAAGAAAAATTAATTAAAATTAAAATGCTAAATCCTAGTTCTAATGTTTTTTAAGTTTATTATGAAAATATTGACTTTTAACCTAATTTAATTCTAAATTCATTTATGTACATTTTTTAATTTATGAAAATAAATAAATAACATTATTATTCTGAAAAAAGAGGGAGAATTAAAAGAAAATAAAAAGTTATTAAACCTAAACTCTATTTTTTGGATTTTTAGTTATTAAGAAAGTATTAAAATCTAACCTAAAATGCAACCCTAGTTTAATTATGAAAAATACTAATACTATGGCAAAAAACAAGGAAAGTTAAAAGGAAAAAGTCATTAACCTAATTCTATGTTTTTGTTTTGATTTTTATTAAAAGGATTTAAAGTTGAAAACTTAATTAAAACTAAACATTTTACATGTTATTATTTATACAAAAAAAACAATATTTAAAATAAAATAATTATTAAAATTTTTGACTTTTCTGATTTTTTGAATGTTTTTTATGTTTTGTAGAAAAATAAACTAATTATGTTTAAACAAATAAATAAAATAGCAAAATCAAACAAGAAGAAAAATAGAAAAATAAATGCAAACCAGGGGGGGGGGTAGCCCCAAATTGTGAGGTGCAGATTTGAAAAGCCTGGCCCATTTGCTTGAAGTCCATTGACTTTTTTGATCAGGTGTGATGCATTTGACCAAGTGTAGCGTATTCCTCCATCTTATGCCTTTGGATTGATTCCCAGGATGACGTGTAATGCTTGATCTGGATGGAATATGGTGGTCCTTAGTGCCAGCGTTGCATAGGAATCTGCATTGGAAAATAATAAGAGAAATTGCGTAGACCTGGGATTTGAACCCAGGTCTTGAAGGCCACATGCGCGTATCCCTGGCCACTGAGCCATTTGTACTTCATTTAATATATTATGGCACACAAATAATAAAAAACAAAACCAATGCATAGTCATCAAAACGCGCGCAAATTTAAATGGACCTCTCCCTGTGTGACACGCCATCATCCCTTCCATTTTCCTGAAACACAAAGAGAGAAGGCAACGGTTTTTGAAACGTAGCATTAGGCAGCTTTTGAGAAAATAGCGATTAGGTCCCTGTAGCTCATAAATTTGTCGCGACCATATCTTCTTCTTCGTCTCTAACCGCTGAGTTCAACCATGGTGGTCATGGGCCCTAATTTTTCCTCTATGCAAAATCCCTAATTTAAGAAAACTGTAACCCTAGGATTCGAAAATGGTGGATTCGCGTATGATTAACAAAAATGAAATTAAACACCATGAATAGTTTGGAAACTTTGTAAGGAACATGAATATGTAATTAAAATGCAATGATCATGCTTAGAATTGAGAATATGATTTCGAAAAAATTGTTGTACAGTTTGAGTATGATCCACAAATTCCTTACGCTTTTGTTGTTGTTTTTGATTGGAGTGCCTTCAGGAATGCCTAAGGATGCTAATGGAAAAAGAATTAAGGCTTGAAAGATCCTCCAATAGTGATTTCAGTTTTGAGTTTTTATCCAAAATTTTCAATATGCCAATGCTTGTTTGGGCGCAGCTTATGAGGTGTTATAGTTAGGGTTTGACTCAGTGATGATCATGGAATGGAATTGGCTTTCTAACTCACCTTAATTCATGCTTATGAAGGAATTAGTCTTAGGGTTTTCACTCTTAACCATTTTTCCTCCTTTTTAGCCAAAACCTAGACCTAGTGTGCAAATGAACCCTAGCCTGATTTCTTGAGTTGGTTCATGATTCATAGAAATTGTCCAAGTTCATATGACACTATTCCATTGGTTTTTAAATTTTATTTGAATTTTCAAAGAATTAAAATGAATTAAATCATCAAAAATTAAATAAAATAAAAAAATCAATATTTGGTCTTGAAATTAACCATGGGACACGTGTGTGGCATGACAAGGATGAACCAAGTGGAAAAAATGGGGCCCTTTTGTCAAAAATTGGATTTTCAAAGATAGTTGACTTTTGCCATTTCACAAATATTTCCCAACTTCTACAAGGCATAACTTGCTCAATTTTTAAGCTTTTCACATGTTCTTGGACATTTTGGAAAGGTCTTTGAGTCCTCTAACCAATGCCTTTGGTCCCATGTCATTTTGATTTACCAATCTCAAGTTATGGCCTTTGACTTAAAGTCCCTTTTTGTTGACTTTTGAAAATGACCTGTAATGTTGAAATTGATAACTTTTTGTGAGAGCATTTCTTGGACTTGAAGTATGAAGATGAGTTGTAGGAAATGTCTTTCTCTTCAAAATGAGCTTTGGATGGAATTTTTCTGATAATCCATGTGAAAGTTATGCCCTGGTCAATTTCAGTTGACTTTTTCAACTGTCCAAATATAGCAACTTTTGCATCTTTGATGATTTCTGAGCCAAATTTTGAGAATCATGATCAAGCATTGATCAAATGATATTTGTGGCTTCAAAATGATATGTTGACCAAAAATTTGAACTTTTGACTGTCAAATGACCATTTTGCCCCTACAGTTGACTGTAGTGCAATCTAGGGTTTTGACTGTGCAATCTTGAGCTGAATGCCTTGAAACTTGATATGAGGATGCTTGACCATGTTTGTAAGCATATGAGCCTTGATTGAGCCTTTGAAAACTTCCTTTTCTTGATCAGACTCAAAACCCTAATTTTGACTGTATGGGAGCCTATTGCACTGCATAATCCTTGGGGAATTTTGTGACTTGGCTTGGCAATTTCTTGAGGAATATGGGAGGGCAAATTTTGGGGTATAACAAAGTGCATGTTTATGTTGTTTGATGTGTGTATGATAAATAATGATATCATGTTTCTTTTGGTTTTGGTTCAGTTATGATAAATTGATGTATTTCATAGACTGATTTGATGTTGCATGCTGGTGATGTGCATGCATATGCATTGTTTTGGTGAAGTTAATTCCTATTGTGTAGAATTTGACATGTATTGCCGTTAACCGATACCCGGGTGATGATGGGTGGTTAGGCTGGATTCGTGTCCGAGTGTTATGGACGAATCGATGATTGCTTCGGCTGGATTCGTGTCCGAGTGTTATGGACGAATCGATGGTTGTTGTATCTGGTTGATGATGGATCAATGATGGGTGACTTGGTCACGTGATTGGTACCACATGCATTGTGTCTGCATTTGTGTTTGCATGGAATTGTAACATGTTAGGATGTCTTCCAGTGTTACAATTCTTTGGTTGGTTATTGATTTGTGCATAAGGACTGATATGATTGAAATTGTGTGTTGAATCTGGATTTATGCTAAAATGGGTGAAATAATATACTTGTGATATAATGTTGATTGAGAAGCTTATAATGCATGTTAATTATGAGAAATCCCACCCTTACTTTAATGATTTCAGATTAAAGTTAGCAGCTAAGGAGTTGGTGAGGATGGCTCTAGAGCTATGTTACTTTAAGTCCGCATGTCAGTGTCGTGCTCTGATAGGTTGTAACACTGGGGAAAACGTTTGAATGATGAGTTTTATTTTATACTCTATTGTTTAATTTATGTTGGGAATACTTATGAAGTGAAGTTATTCCGGTTTTGAGACATTTCCGATGTGTAGAACATGATATTGATTTGAATATTTATCTTAATAATTCCTCCAGTAAAGCATGATAACTGTAGATTTGAGGTTTTTATATTTATCCTGAATTGTGACATCCCTGTTTTCCATGTTACTCTGATTTAATTAATATATTCGCGGGTTATTTAGAAGGGGTGTTATAATAGTGGTATCAGAGCAGGTCCGTCTATCGGCCAAGTTGTTTATGTGTTTACTCCCTTTTGGTATGCGATATGTGTGTGAAACACTGTCGGTACTTGATTGTTTCCTTTTCGTTGTCTATAGAGGTACGTGTGAAATAAGTGGGGGAGAAGTTTCTTCTCTGAAGTTTTGTGCAAGAGGTTGGTTCAGTATACCGTCGATTGTAAGATGTAAGTATTGCCGAGCAGTTGATGCTTCAAGCATGGTTATGTTTAAGTAGCTTGAAGGGTAAGATTGAAGATGCTGTTGTGGTTTGGTAACGATGGTTGATGCCACCTCATGATTGTTGACTATCTATTGACAAATTGAGGAACTGATCACACTTAATCTCTTGTTGATAGTAGTCGGGATCGCGTTGGATGGGATGTACTTATTGTGCCAGCTTTACAGTGTGTGAAATTAGTTGAGTCGACAAGAAGAGAAGCGTTATGGTTTGTGTAACGAGAGATTTAGATCTCGGCGAGAGCAAGAAAAAGGCATGTGACCTAATGGATGTAATTTTTTTTATGAAGTGTTCCGTGATGAAGTAAGCGAAACGGTGTGAGAGTGCAAGGTGAAGTCTTAATGGGTTTTGTTACTAGAACTAGTTCGAATTCAAGGATGCCTATAAGAGGTCTGCTTCTAGATTGAGAAAGTTGAAGAGTCGACTTGAGGATTTGTTTGAGAAGAAGTTTATTTGTCCGAGTGTTTCACCGTGGGGTGCTCCGGTGTTGTTGGTTAAGAAGAAAGAAGGTTCAATGAGATTATATGTTGATTACAGACAGCTAAATAAAGTTACAATCAAGAATCTGTATCCTTTGCCGAGGATCGATGATTTGATGGATCAACTAGTTGGAGCTTGTGTATTTAGTAAGATTGATCTGAGATCTGGATATCATCAGATTCGCGTGAAGTCGGAAGATATTCAGAAAACTGCATTTAGAACGAGGTATGGACATTACGAGTATTCTGTTATGCCGTTTGGAGTTACTAATGCACCTGGTGTTTTCATGGAGTATATGAACAGGATATTTCATCTGTATCTTGATAAGTTTGTGGTGGTGTTCATTGATGATATTCTAATTTATTCGAAGAGGGACGAAGAGCATGCAGAACATCTCAGAGTTGTGTTGGAATTGTTGAAAGAGAAGAAGCTTTATGTGAAGTTGTCCAAGTGTGAATTCTGGTTAAGTGAAGTAAGTTTTCTTGGCCATGTAATTTCCAAGAATGGAATTGCTGTGGACCCTACGAAGGTAGAAGCAGTATCTCAGTGGGAAGCGCCGAAGAATGCTTATGAGATCCGTAGTTTTCTGGGTCTTGCAGGTTATTACAGGAAGTTTATAGAAAGATTTTCCAAATTAGCGTTACCGTTGACTAAGTTGACTAGGAAGGGTCAGATGTTTGTTTGGGATGTTGAATGTGAGAAAGGATTTCAAGAGCTGAAGAGGAGGTTGACAAGTGCTCCGATCTTGATTTTGCCAAATCCGACTAAGTCTTTTGTTGTGTATTGTGACGCATCATTAATGGGATTAGGTGGTGTGTTGATGCAAGATAAGCAGGTGGTGGCTTATGCTTCAAGACAATTGAAAGTACATGAAAGGAATTATTCGACTCATGATTTGGAGTTGGCAACTGTTGTGTTTGTTTTGAAGTTGTGGAGGCATTATTTATATGGTTCTAGGTTTGAGGTGTTCAGTGATCACAAAAGTCTGAGGTATCTCTTTGATCAGAAAGAGTTGAATATGAGGCAGAGGAGATGGTTAGAATTTCTAAAGGATTATGATTTCGGTTTGAATTACCATCCTGGTAAGGAAAACGTTGTTGCAGATGCCTTAAGTAGGAAGTCCTTGCATATGTCGATGTTAATGGTCCGTGAGTTAGATTTGGTTGAGCAGTTCAGAGATTTAAGTTTGGTATGTGAAACTACTCCGAATAATGTGAAATTGAGTATGTTGAAACTGAATAGTGGTATTCTGGAAGAAATTCGGAATGGACAGAAGTCCGATGTTGGGTTAGTTGATAAATTGACATTGATCAACCAAGGTCAAGGAGGCGAGTTCCGGATTGATGAGAATGGTGTTATGAGATTTGGTAATAGGGTGTGTGTTCCGGATGTTGCAGAGATTAGGAAGAGTATTTTGGAAGAAGGACATCGTAGTGGATTCAGTATTCATCCTGGTGCTACTAAAATGTACCATGATTTGAAGAAGTTGTTTTGGTGGCTGGGAATGAAAAAGGAAATTGCTGAGTTTGTGTATGCTTGTTTGGTTTGTCAGAAGTCGAAGATTGAGCATCATAAACCGTCAGGATTGATGGAACCGTTGTTTGTTCCATAATGGAAATGGGATGGAATCTCTATGGATTTTGTGTCTGTTTTGCCAAGGACATCGAAGAATTGTGATTCTATTTGGGTTATTGTTGATCGGTTGAAGAAATCTGCTCACTTTATTCCGATAAGAATGGATTATCCGATGGAAAGGTTGGCCGAATTGTATGTTGAGAAGATTGTGAGTTTGCACGGTATTCCTTCTAGTATTGTGTCGGATCGAGATCCGAGGTTTACATCTAAATTCTGGACGGGATTGCAAGAAGCTTTGAGTACTAAGTTGCGTTTGAGTTCCGCTTATCATCCACAGACAGATGGTCAGACGGAGAGAACGATTCAGTCGTTGGAAGATTTGTTAAGAGCTTGTGTGTTGGAGAAAGGTGGAGCTTGGGATAGTTATCTACCATTGATTGAGTTTATCTACAACAATAGTTTTCATTCGAGCATTGGTATGGCTCCGTTTGAGGCATTGTATGGTAGGAGGTGTCGGACACCGTTGTGTTGGTATGAATCTGGAGAGAGTGCTGTGATTGGACCAGAAATTGTCCAACAGACTTCGGAAAAGATTAAGATGATTCAGGAGAAGATGAGGATTTCTCAGAGTCGTCAGAAAAGTTATCACGATAAGAGGAGGAAAGATCTTGAGTTTAGCGAAGGAGAACATGTTTTTATGCGAGTTACTCCGATGACTGGTATTGGTCGAGCTTTGAAGTCAAAGAAGTTGACTCCATGTTTTATTGGTCCGTTTCAGATTACCAAGAGAGTTGGGAAAGTTTCTTATCAGATTGCTTTGCCGCCGTCACTTGCAAATTTGCATGATGTTTTTCATGTATCTCAGCTAAGGAAGTACATTGCTGATCCGTCTCATGAAATTCGGGTAGACGATATACAGGTATGAGAGAATTTGACTATGGAAGCGGTACCTGCGAGAATTGAGGATCAGAAGTTGAAACAGTTGTGAGGCAAGGAGATCGCGTTGGTAAGAGTGGCTTGGGGAGGACCAGCAGATGGAAATGTCACTTGGGAGCTGGAGAGCCAGATGAAGGACTCGTATCCCGAACTGTTCGTCTAAGGTATGTTTTCGAGGACGAAAACTATTTTAGTTGGGGAGAGTTGTGACACCCCAAATTTATTCAAGTGTTAAATAATTAAGAATTTAATTATTAAATTAATTAAAGGCTTAATTAATAATATTTTGGATTAAATGGATGAATTAATTATGAAATTAAAAAGGAAGACCGGGGGGTGTAAGGTTGAATTAGAGGTGTGTGAAGTAAAAAGCTCTACTAAAATAATTACTAATTTATTATTATTATTTGGCAAATAATAAAAGGAAAAGAAAAAGAATGATAAAAAGGAAAAAGGAAAAGAAGGTTTTGGAAAAACTCATTGTACGTGAAATTGGAGAAGAGAAGAGAGGAAAAAGCCAAACGCCGTGAATTCGAAGGATCATCGCGAGGTAAGGGGTGATTTCGATTAATTACTATGCCTTATAGATTTTGGGATCAATAGAATTGATTAAGCATGTTAGGAATCCCAATTTAGGATTTATGAAATTCAAACCCCAATCCCATGAATTTTATGTTTTGATTCAATTTGATGTTATGAGGGAATTGTATGATATTATGGTGTGTTATAATCTCATTAGAATCATGCACTATAACTTATTTTGATATTGTTGTGAGTTTGATTCGTATGGGTATGAATTGGATGGGATTGGAATGAATAAGTGCTGTCAAAATAGCAGTTTTTGACTTTTCAGGTCGCAGGAACCGGTTCCCAGTGGGGAGGAATCGGGTTCCACTGTGTAAAATTACAAAAACTGGCATTTTTTAACGTAGGAACCGGTTCCTGTATGGGTAGGAACCGGGTTCCAGTACATTTTCCAGTAACTTTTTGAAAAATATTAAACTTTGAAAATTCATAACTTTCAAACCGTAAGTCCGATTTGAGTGCCGTTTTCAGCAGTATTTCTTATATTTAAAATACTATCTTATAAAGTAAGAAAATTATTATTTTATGAAAATTATTTTAAAAAGAGTCAAATTCCCGATTTGTGTAAACTTTGGTATTTTGAGAATGATGTAGAATTGTTTGTAAATTGTTCTGATTTGGTGAATGCGAACTGATACTTATGTGTTGTGCCTGCTATCCATTATGATTGAGATGTGATAATGTGATATATTGGTTTTGGAATTATTTGGAATTATGTTGTGATCATATTCCGTTGATTTGATGTTGACTTTCCGATTATGCGGTTTGTTATTATGTGCATATTTGGTGTATATGCAATGGTGTATCCATGATAATTGATTGTATCAGGTCCTTGTGAATGAAGTGCATGTTTATGCTGTTTGATGTGTGTATGATAAATAATGATATCATGTTTCTTTTGGTTTTGGTTCAGTTATGATAAATTGATGTATTTCATAGACTGATTTGATGTTGCATGCTGGTGATGTGCATGCATATGCATTGTTTTGGTGAAGTTAATTCCCATTGTGTGGAATTTGACTTGTATTGCCGTTAACCGATACCCGGGTGATGATGGGTGGTTAGGCTGGATTCGTGTCCGAGTGTTATGGACGAATCGATGATTGCTTCGACTGGATTCGTGTCCGAGTGTTATGGACGAATCGATGATTGCTTCGGCTGGATTCATGTCCGAGTGTTATGGACGAATCAATGGTTGTTGTATCCGGTTGATGATGGATCAGTGTTGGGTGACTTGGTCACGTGTTGGTACCACATGCATTGTGTCTGCATTTGTGTTTGCATGGAATTGTAACATGTTAGGATGTCTTCCAGTGTTACAATTCTTTGGTTGATTATTGATTTGTGCATAATGACTTGTATGATTGGAACTGCGTGTTGAATATGAATTTATGCTAAAATGGGTGAAATAATATGCTTGTGATATAATGTTGATTGAGAAGCTTATAATGCATGTTAATTATGAGAAATCTCACCCTTACTTTAATGATTTCAGATTAAAGTTAGCAGCTCAGGAGTTGGTGAGGATGGCTCTAGAGCTATGTTACTTTAAGTCCGCGTGTCAGTGTCGTGCTCTGATAGGTTGTAACACTGGGGGAAATGTTTGAATGATGAGTTTTATTTTATACTCTATTGTTTAATTTATGTTGGGAATACTTATGAAGTGAAGTTATTCCGGTTTTGAGACATTTCCGCTGTGTAGAACATGATATTGATTTGAATATTTATCTTAATAATTCCTCCAGTAAAGCATGATAACTGTAGATTTGAGGTTTTTATATTTATCCTGAATTGTGACATCCCTGTTTTCCATGTTACTCTGATTTAATTAATATATTCGCAGGTTATTTAGAAGGGGTGTTACAAGTTCTGCTGTAACTTTTGAAAAATATTAAACTTTGAAAATTCATAACTTTCAAACCGTAAGTCCGTTTTGAGTGCCGTTTTGGACGTTATTTCTTAAATTTAATGCTCTATTTTATAAAATGAAAAGATTTCCTAAAACCTGAAATTATTTAGAAAATGAGTCAAATCCCGGAATAAGTGATTATTGGCTAATGCACATGGGTGTGTATGTAGCAGTGAACCTGTGATGGATGGATGCATTAGTATTGTGTGAATGAAAGACATGTTTATGTTGCTAATGATGGTGTGCATGATCGTTGAGATATCATGTTTTTGGTTTTGGTTCAATTATGATAAATTGATGTATTTCATAGATTGATTTGATGTTGCATGCTAGTGATGTGCGTGCATATGCATTGTTTTGGTGAAGTTAATTCCCATTGTGTGGAATTTGACTTGTATTGCCGTTAACCGATACCCGGG